>CM037997.1:18267534-18560034 GCA_021234005.1 Nephelium lappaceum | reverse complement strand
CTTGAAATTCATCTGTAGAAAACAACCAAAAACAGCAAATGATTAGTATAGTATTCAAAAGTGAACAAAGAAAATCGGTTTTTAACTATGGCTGGAAAACCGATCAATGATATTGATCGGTTTTTCAACAGGGCTGGAAAACCGATCAATGATCATTGATCGGTTTTCCAGCCTTGTGTGAAACACCGATCAATATCATTGATCGGTTTTTCACCAAAACCGATCAATGATAGAAAACAACCAGAAACTGCAACTGACTAGCATAGTATTCAATGTGAACAACTAAAATCGGTTTTTAACTATGACTGGAAAACCGATCAATGACATTGATCGATTTTTCACCAGGGATGGAAAATCGATCAATCGTAGAAAACAACCAGAAACAGCAAATGATGTATAGTATTCAAATGACAAATGTGCACAAATATAATCGGTTTTTAACTATGGCTGGAAAACCGATCAATATCATTGATCGGTTTTTCACCAGGGCTGGAAAACCGATCAACGATGTTGATCGGTTTTCCAGCCCTGGTGAAAAACCGATCAATGATATTGATCGGTTTTTCACTTCGGTTTTTCACAGTACAGAATAGAAAAACCGATTAACCCTTTTGAAACCGAAGTGAAAAACCGAAGTGCAAAACCTCGAAGTCGAAAACCGATGATAACAACCGATTGTGAAAAACCGATTTGAAAAACCGATTGTCAAGAACCGATTTCAACAACCGGTTGTGAAAAACCGATTTCAAACAATACAAAGGCCGCAGCGTCAACAACACAAATCTAACCTATTTCAACACAAAAACAATACAAATCTAACCTATTCTAATCTAATCATCATAACCTAACACAAATCCAACACAATTTAATCATCATAACACATAAAACATCTCAAATTTGCAAAACGAAATTAAAAAGTCCCTAACATGGTAGATTCGAGTACCTTGCCAAACTTGAGAGGGTCGCCGGCGGTCGGAGATGGTCTGCCAATGTCGAAAACGGCGAGAGAATGGCCGGAAACTGTCGAACGACGGTCGGGTCGTGGTCGGGTCGTGGTCGGGTACGGGTTGCACAGTGTGGGTCGAGTTTTTGAATGAGAAATCGGTGATGAAAATGACTTTTCACCGATTTCTTACAAATATATATAGGAGGGGCTGTTTTGTAATTACATATTTTGGTTTTTTTTAATTTTTTTGAAAATTAAGGGCTTATAGGTAAATATATGTAAGGGCATTATGGGTATTTTGGGTATATAATGAAATTAATTTGTTTGAGGGGTTAAATTTAATTTGTTTAAAAATATTGGATAAAAACAAAAATTGTCATTTTGAAATGGGTATTTTTCGTAATTTTCGCTAAATATTTATATAAAGCTAGGCCCTACCCTACTTGGAGCAGGCTAGCCCACACAGCTTGGACTTGCCACCTAGTTTTACCTTGTTATTTTATGTAAAATTTATTTTTTATATATATTATATATATATATATCTCAAATTTTAAAGTATAAGAAAAAAATGAAATAGCATTTTTACCAATTGGTAATTTGTATCACTTATTGATAATCCATATAAAAGAAAGAGGACTTAATTGTTAGATTGTGATTATAGTATAACCATTAACAAACAAATTAATGTATATCATATCTCTTTGGTCAGAAAAGGACAAATTAAAAATAAGAAATGAGAATTAAATCATGATTATATATTAAGAAATTATATGTAACAAATTAAAATTAAAACTTTTAAGATTTATTGTTTTAATTTTTAAATCAAGTTAGAGATATCAATACTTAATGTGTATAATAAGATACTAATATTTTGATAAAAATTACAAATATGTTTACATTTAGTTCTTATTATATATATATCATTATTATTATATTAGAGATATAACAAATAGCATATAAATATATGAATAGAAATTAAAGAAAGTATCAAAAATTAAATATTAATAAAGATAATGATTAAAAAAATAAAAATTAATAAAATGATAAATCTCTCATTTGTTTTTGTAATTAAGATATTTAACAATTTATCAAAATTTTTGTAGGAAGTAATAGATGAAAAAAATTTATTAAAAATTAAAAAAAAATCCAGGAAGGCCGTGTGTTACCCATGAAGCCATTTGGCATGTTTGGAGTGTTGAACGTGCCATCCGAAATTTCCTAGTAATTGAAAGGTTGTATATTTGGTCTTAACACGTTGCCTGGTCAAAGTTCTTCACTTTTTGTAGCTTCCATTTTCTTTCCCAAACACAGCTATGATGATATAGAGCCTAGTAAGCAAATTCAATCAAGTTTCAAAGAAGTTGCCTATGATATTTATTGTGTGTATAATATACACACATACGGTAACATCTCATAACTCACAATATTGCATGTAGGGGTGGTTTGGAGGTAGTTGAAGTATTTTAGTTTAGTTTTATTTATTTATTTGTTTATATTTTTTTAAATGAATCTGGTGTCAATCTTTGATGTTCATGAAAAGATTATAGACAGAAAAGGCGTAAATGCAGCTTGCCCATATTTTGGAGGGCCTGTAATGTTATTGATATATGAGTTCTATGTTATTGTTTGATATGATACTTGTTATTTACTAAATGACTACGGCAATTACAAATATATATTGTTGAATGACAAAGGTCTGTTAGCATGATTTTCTTGTAAGGTCATTAAACCTATATGAGTCACTGGTGTTTTATTGTAAGGCCAGAGTTCAAATTTCTTGGCGTAAGTAGGCATACTTTTAACTTGCGATAATGCACCTTGATTTTGGTATATTCAAGTGTCCATTTCAACTGTCTGTATCCCATCATTAGACTTGGATCTGTAATTCAATTATAATGTTGAGGATTTTATAGTTCTTAGTTTTCTTCTCACTTCTAGTTGGAGTTCAATCTAGATAATTAACAGTGACACAATGAGTTTAAATGGTGTCTGATTTCAAAGGTACCTCAATGTTCAAGAAAATTTTGTGAATGAACTTCACACACAAATCAAGAGTTAAGTTCATATTGTCATAGGAACTTAATTCCTTTCTCCCACCAAGAAATTAAGTTTTTGTACTCAATTAAAAGAAAAAAGTATATATAAATATATATATATTCTAAAATACTCTCCATTAATAATTCTACAAGTCATATAATAAACATTTTAGTAATCAACTTGTTTTCATTTCTAATTACTAAAACTCAGTAAATATTGTAACAAAAACTTGTAATTTAAATTCAATTGTTGTTATTTCCCTTTCCAATGAAACTCAATTTCCTTTCTATATGTACTTGAATAACAAATCAAACTGAGGCCTGCGATGGACCAGTACTGGTGCCACCATATAGGTTAATGTTGTTGTCATGCATGTTGGTTTTTTGTTCTTTGTATTAATAACTACTTGTTTGTTCTAGACCGGATCTATAACGCTGGATCATGTTGATGAACATGCATTAGGGCTTCATTTGCTCTGATTTTCGGAGGTGAGACATTTTCCCAATCACATCTTGTTTTTGGTCATGGTGTCATCAAATAACAATTTACCCTTAACTTTTCAGGGTGTGGAGGAGGCACTGTTCTTCTTTGCTGCCAAATGTGTTGTGTGACTACCTCTACAATTTATCTGAATACTTCTCAAATATTGACTCAAGCTGCCAGGTATAATAAAGCTTATAATCAGATTATATCATTTATGAGGATTAATTAGACTGCAAATAAATATAGTATATTGTAAAATCCAATGATTCTTCTCTCTTGTTGTAATAGGATGGTGGGGAGACTTGATGGGGATTCATTTTTAAAAATATTTTTCTCTTTTCAAAAATAAAAAAGTAATAAAATTAGTTGTTTGTTCACATGTATGAAAATAATAAAAAACAGTTTCGAATTCATAATTACAGAATTGAAAACAACAATTTATTTATTTTTACGGTAAATTTTTATAATAAATCGTTATTTTTTCTTTCTAATTAAATATTTTACCTATTTTAAAAATAATGTCGAAAACATTTATATTATATAAACTTTTGTGTTATGTTTACTTGGTTTGGTTGTTGGGTCAGCTGAGGAAACAAGTATGCTTCTACTATGTGAAACTACATTAATTGTTATGGGAATGAAATTATAGGTAAATTTGGGATCGTGGAATGAAATTCCTATTTCCCCCACCCCACTTAGGATTTCCATTCTCATTTACTTTTACAATTTAAAAAGTCATTTATACCCTTTATTGAAAAATAATAATAAAATGGAAATAAAAAAATTGTGAAAAAATAATAATCAAGGTCCTTTTAATTTATAACTTATAATTAATTAATTCCGATTCCAAATTAAAGTAAATATCTCAATGGAAATACTACTGATTTCGATTTTGATTTCTATAATTGAAGTAAACTACTTATTTTGATTGTGACACATCAATCCGATTCCAAACCAATCTATTTTCAGATAATCTCGATTCCAAATTATTCTGATTACATGCAAATAAACGCACCAGCGTATCTTAATTGATGAACAACATACCCTATTTGAAAATGCTTTTGCATTGGCTTGAAATGGTCCAAATGTAGAGGTTAAAATAATGGGACACCATCACTCTATGTATAGGCGTTTTGGTTAGTACAAGTAGCAAATGTTTGATCCATCAAATTAGATCGAAATAGACAAACTAGATCGTGATAATTTTGCAAGGTTTGTTGGGTGTGGCCATGATGAGTAGGCTGATGGTGAAATGCAAACTTAAGATAATTAATCATAAAGGTTGGTTAACGTCAATTTTTTTTTTGTTATTAATTGTAATATGAATGAGATTAAAATTTAAGATAAAAACTTCTATTAGGAGAGATTCCGACTTCCACAAACCAATGCAGGACAGCAAACCAAATAGGTAACTTTTAAGGCTGACAACCAAATAAGTACGTTTGATAAAACAATACATAAAATGCTTTGGATGGAATAAAACAAAATGCTCTACCAGTGTTACCTCTGTATTTCTGTACATAAAAAGACCAACCACTCACCTTTTCTCTACAAACCAAACATTTCCTATTAAACTTCTTAGATTTTTTTTGAGTATGAATATGGATTTGAGGGTAAATTCAATGCCCATTTATAAATGAGTATGGATATGGGTATGGGGGAAGCTGTCCTATGTCTATTTCTTCCAAATTATTTTTTAATAGATAAATAAATATATAATAATTATGAAATTATGTATATCGTGATTAAATTATTCATATATATAGGATTTTTTTTTTTAATTTTATCATGAGTTGTTTTCATATAAATTTGGATTGCATCGAATGATAGGAATTTTTTTTTCAAGCTTTTTGTGAATTTTATGAGTTGATTAAATTAATTATTTAGGGAACTATGTTTATATATATATTCCATGAAATTCTTCTTTTTTTTTCTTTTGTTGAATTTAGTCAAATTGAGTCAAACAAGTGAAGCAGGTAACATGTATTAGTATGGCGGGGGAGTCATCCCCAAATAGCATATAGGCAAAGAGATGATGAATGGTTTGGGCATCAAAATACCAATCCTTAATATACCCATTTGACGACATCCCTAGCAAGTGATTATCATGATGGATAGAATTATATATTTTAACACACAAATTTAAATGCTAGTTAGATAGATTCAAGTTATTATTTACCTATCAAGATTGCCTCTTGAGTTATTTGAGATGATTATGGTTGGGTGTTCAATTTAATTCTTGTTACCAGGTTAAGGCATATTTTTAAAATAATCAATCAAAACACACACACACAGTGTGCAAATCAAATTATTTAACAATTGATTCAATTTAAGAGATAGAGTGAAATCTGCTAGCAAAATTAAAACAATTTTTATGTGGAAATACCCAACAGATAAAAACCACAAGTTACTCTTGAGTAGGTCTTAAAAATCCACTAACTGATAAATATGTCTATCCTTAACCTTGGTGAACAAGAATATATTCTTACTTACTATCCCACTTAATCCACCGTCAAGTTTTTTCTTAATAATCTTACAAGACATATTAGGCAACTAAGTATATATCATCAAGCTATTCTTGAGCTTAATACTCCTATTGGTAAGAGCTATATTTATTAACTTACAAATATATGATATATGCCAGTGATTTTTAGACACATCAAGAGGTAACTATCAAATTTTATCCAAAACATAGTTAGAAACAAAGTTCTAAAAATCATTACTCACTAATCGACCGGCGAGGCAACGGTTAACGATTTATTAATTATTCAGTGATTAATCGACAAGTACATTCACGATGGTCAAACTCGGTCAAATCTATAAAAAAAAAAAATAAAATAAAAATAAAGAGAAAAACTTTATTTTAGTATTTAAGGTTTCGAAAAATATCAATTTTTTAAAACTCTTTTGAAAACAGTTTTTTTTATCCTTAACTTTTCCAAAACTCTTCAACAAAATCCAAACGGTCAGTCAACTAACAGTCAAACTAAATAGAAAAATGAAAAAAGACTCAATTATCCCTTATAACTTAAAATGACTGTTTTGCCCCTAATTAAACCATAATATTATATATTATTTGATCAATGAGAAGCTAACATGTGTATATATTAAAAATCTTATTATTGTCTTTTGTTTAAATTAAACAATAATTAAAAAAAAAAAAACAAATTTCAAGAAAAAAAATCAATTTAGGAAAAAAAAATCTAGTAATTGTTTTCATCTATCATCTATCCAACCATTAAAAATATTAATTTAAAAAATAAAAGAAGTTAATTTTTTATTTTTTTCTTTGATCTAGAAGAATCCAGAACAAACCCATAAAACCTCTGTCATCTCCTCCCTCTCTTTTACCTCTCATTCATCTCCTTCGTTCTTCTTCTTCTTCTTTTCCATCTATTTCTTCTCCGTCCTTTTGCAGTCTTTTCTACCCATCATCTCCTCCGCCTCAAATGAAGCACCTCCGATGCAATAGAGGTTCTCTCTGTCGGAAATGCAATCGATTTACTCCATCTCCGACGGGTCTCCATCTTAGATCGATGAGATTGAGGTCCTTTCTAATTCTGGGTTAGATCGAACCCAAACCCAGGAGGCTTCATCTGGGTTCGATCGAACTTAGATGATAAGCTTTATTTGTGTTTGATGAACCCAAATGAATAAGCTCTCTTTATCTAGGTTTGACGAACCTAGATGAAAAGGATGAACCTAGATAAAGAGAGCTTTTTCATCTGGGGTCGTCAAACTCAGATGAAAAGCTTTTTCATATGGGTTCAATCATCAACCGCCCTGCTTTGATTTTTTTTTTTTTTTGATAAATAGTTTTGATTTTTTTTTTTCTCAATATTGTTGTTGATGTTGTTGTTGTGGGAGATGATAATATTTATGATGTTGTGATATTGTTGATGATATTGAAGACTGTAGGGTTACTAATGATGTTGATGAAGTGAGTTGTTGATGATATTAATAAAGGAGTTTTATGAACAATTTTGATGCGTCGAAGATGGTGGAGATCTACTAGATTGGATTTCCACCGTCCATCCATGATGGACGGATGATAAAGATCCAATCTGATGGATCTTCATTTTAATTTTTTTTTTCATTTTTTTGTGAAATTAATTTTATGTATACAATAAATTATTTAAATTAATTTACCCTATCACATAAAAAGATCATTTTATCTTTCCTATCCAAACAATTTGTCACTGTTGACTGTTAATTGACTAACGGTTTGAACTTTTTTAAAAAGTTTTTAAAAAATTAGAGATAAAAAGAGCTGTTTCCAAAAGAATTTTAAAAACTTGATATTTTTTAAAACCTCAATAACTATAATGAAGTTCCAAAAAACGAAAAAAAAAAAATCTTAAAGAAGGTTAATGTTATTATGGCCAAACTTAGATGTCCATGTGATTTCATTAAACCTTAAAGACGTTCTATAATTCTCCCTACTATATATATGCACATAACACACCCTCACACAAACCCTAGCCGTCCAACCCTCCACCTCTCTCTCTCTCTCTCAACAACGACGTTCATCACCTCACCTCACGCCTCCTCTCACGTTCTCACGCATGCCGAGGTTCCGCTGTCACTTTCTTTGTTATACTTCACTTTCTTTGTGTTTTGTCTCACACGAAGCAAACAGCAAACACAGTCCTCCGCAGCCAGCAAAATGGACATGGACGACGACATCCCTCTCCCCGAAGGACTAGAATCGCTCGAAGCCAACTCCTATTTCCACGACGACCACGAATTTTACCCAGACCTCGATATACCTGAACAACACCCACCGGATTCACCACCCTCCCTCGACCCCCAAATCAACGGCCACAACAAGCGTCCCAAATCTGACGCTCCCGATTCCCCGCATGACGACACTCAACTCCCTTCCGACGAGAAGAGAACCAAAATTGTCGATTTTGACGATGTGGAGGAGGAGGAGGAGGATCGGAGTCGATACTCGCCGCCGCCGCCGCCGGCGGTGGATACAGAAGATGTGAGAGTCGTGGAGGAGAAGATTTTGTCGAGGCATGCATTCGAGATTGACGGGGAATGCATGCCGGTGACGGCGCCCGGCGGCGATAGGGTTTACGCCAAAATGTGTAGGTTCGAGACAGAAGAGAGAGTGAAGAATTTTCACTTTCCTTGTGTGCCAGTGTCTCACGCCTCCTCCCATTTTGGCGGTTCTCGGCTCGCCGGACTGATCGTGATTTTTCTGTCCAAAAACTCGCCGTGCCAGGTAAGTGGTTATGTTAGTCGATTGATTTTCAATTTTTAATGATTTTTGTGTTCAAATTTTGAAAGACTCTGTTTTTTCTGTTCAATGGTCTGTTTTAGTAGCGACTCGTTTGACAGTTTGAGATCACTCCGTTAGTTAACAACATCCTATTTGTTGTGTTGCGCTGGTTTTGTTGTTTGAGATTTCTGGTCCAGCCGTCCAGGTGCAAAAAGCAAGCCAAGAAGATTAAAAAATTTGCCTCTTATCTACCACTAGTGAACTTGGGACATATTTTTAAAAACTTGCCTCTTGTTGCTTTAGGTTGCTTGGTTTATTATGTTCAAATGACAATTTTAATTTAATGTCAATACAGATAAAGTTCATGAAACTTAGAATGACAAGAAAAACATGATTGAAGGATCTCAAGGTCCAATTTAATGTTTGTTGACCCATGCTATTCTAGGATATACAAACATAAACTAGTTTACGATGTAATGAACAAGTGTCAATGATCATGTGCACTTTGTTATCTTTAATGTGACTACCGCATTATGGTTTTGTCGCTAGTGTTTTGTTCTCTAATCATGTAGATTTCAAATATTGTTCTAATTTTAGTCCTTGAACCATTAACAAATTATTTAAATTTTGCAGGATGGCGCTGCAATTACTGTCCTGATTATAGCCGCAGCATCTTTAGTTGTGATGAAGATAACGGGAAATCCAATTTACGACGGTGTTGGTTCAATCATAATTGCCAACATTCTTGGAGCGGTACATAATATTTCAACCTTCCATTTTGTACGTCTTGATCAGATTGTATGTGATTACTATATGACTGCTTGCAAACAAATGATAATACTAGTTAACTACTAGATCAAAAATTTAAACTTGTAAGTTAGTGCTCAAACAACAATATTAAGTTGTGATACATTTATTTATGTGCAAAATAAACAGACTTTGCATATGACCAAGCCTAAATAGAAACACAAATACTAATACAAATGTCAATCATATGGTGGTATTAGAACTCAACAACTTTAGCCAAAACTGTCTTTCAGGTTAAGTAATTGCTAGATAAAAAAGCTTTAACTTGCAGTCTAGTGGCTAAACGATAGTTTTGAGCCCTAAAAATTTGTAGAGGGCAGGAATTTCTTCGTGCATTATAAGTAGTTGCTATTGAAATCCACCAATTTGATGTTGTTTGAATACTTTTTAGTTTCCCCCTCTCCTTGTTTTTGAGGGTATTTTAAGCACTATATCTTGTGTATCCATTGTTTCGATGTTCAGTTACACTAAAGTAGGGCTAGGACTAATGGTGGCCCTATCAACATCACTGAAAATGGGCAAACAAGATATAGATGATCTCATTTGGATCGATACTCATGAACTTCACTTGTGACCTACATCGCTTTTTCAACTAAATTTCAGTGTTTAGACCTTCAAAATTGTGTTTTTGCTGTTTTGAAAAATTCTGTCACCAAGTACTTTTAGTAGGAAAGTTCAAAGTTGTCATTTGTTTTGTTAAATTTGCAAAGGTATTTACAATTCTGTGATACTATGATTATTAGTCGATTAGTGTTTTGAGTCGGTTTACTATTTCCAAGGCTGAAACATCATATTGTTATCATTGTTATTATCATGCAATAACATCTTTCGTTGAGGAACTTTATATTTCTTTCACCTTTCATGTTTTCACCTTGTCAAGTTATATCAGGAATTGATCATGGGAGTTATCATTTTTTATATTTTTGTCTAGTAAATTTTATTAGGGAGAGACTAGAGATATGAGCGAAAATTGTGTAATGTTTCTTCTTCTCTTTTATTTATTTATTTATTTTTCTTTGTGGTTATCTATCCATGTGCAATGTGCAAATACACGTGGTTGTATATGTTTGACAAAGAGGGTTAAGCAACTTGTCGTTATCTTAGTTGACAAAGTTCTTTTATGCAGGTGGCTATGTTTCTTGGATATGTGAATTGGGGTTGTTTGATTGGTAGAGCCATGCACAAGGATGATTTGGATGAGATCTTTTGTTTTTTGAAAAATGATCCGGTATAATCATATTAAATCATTCTACTTGATTTATCTTTTATATTTGTTCTTACGTACCCATTTTGATCAATTTGAAACTTTTTGTAGGTTGTGGATTCTCTACATTATTTTAAAAATGAGGTGATTGGACCCGGATTATTTCGATTCGTGGCCGAAACAGGTGATTTTTCTTAGGATATTATATTATTTTTTGTTTTCCTACAACTTTGCTTTCTAATCATTAATTTGATATGTCCATCAATGTTTAAGATTTTTGTGGTGTTGATTGATATTTTATGCTGAGATTAAAACCTCAAAAGAATAACTATGTTATCAATATTAGAATATTGTTAATGACATTTTTAGTGTTATACTTTGTTATTTTACCCTGCTTAGATTTTCTAATTAAAAACTTGTGCAGTCAAATTTATTGTTGTTGCTTTAGTTGTATAGGCTTCTTTTTTCTTTTATTCATATTTGAAAGATGTTATGGAAATTTGATCCTATAAAAATTTGCCTAGTCATAATTATCATGAATAATGGAGATTTCTTCTAAGGGTCTGTTCTCTTATTTTTAAGAAAGATGAATTTTGCCAGCAGTCCTGTAATATTCTTATATAAAATGAGAGTCTCTTAACCTCGTCAATGTAAAGATTTATCCCTTCTTAGTGGTTCTTCTTTTGTTATTAGGAAAGATTAGTTTGGCTAGTGGTCTTGTAATATTCACATAACAATGAGGTTTACTTAACGTTGTAAATATGGATTTTTTTCCCCTTCTAAAGAGCTTTTCATTCTATTTTCAAGATTGATGAGTTTGGTTAGTTCACTTACCATATGCTTACATAAACAAAGAGAGATTTGCTTAAGCTTGTCAAACTTGTCATTGATGTATTTTTTGGGTTGAGATCCGAAGAAATAACAATGTCTTCTTTTATTTTCTATTAATTGAAAAATTATACTTACATAAAAAAAAAAAAAAAGAGATTTGCTTAAGTTTGTCAAACTTTTCATTGATGTATATTTTGGGTTGAGATCCAAAGAAATAACAATGTCTTCTTTTATTTTCTATTAATTGAAAAATTATACTTGCATAAAAAAGTGAGATTTTCTTAAGTTTGTCAAACTTGTCATCAATGTATTTTTTGGGTTGAGATCCAAAGAAATAACAATGACTTCTTTTATTTTATATTAATTGAAAATTATTTATTTTCTATATATATGTGTGTGTGTGTGTGTTAGAAAGCACAAAAATACTGCAATTTTATGTTGGATATACGTATAAGAATGGTATTTTGGTGTTGAATTTTTGGATATAGGATGAATTTCTTAGAAAATATAACGAGTTTTATAATTCACATTCTTGTATCTCTATTCTTTTGGGAGGTCTATTTCTATGAGGTTCTACATCGGCCATGTTATGAGGCAGATTGCTTTTAGCTTTTATCATATTTGTTTTTGCAGACGGCTTGTAGATCTCCTCGTTTACCCTTTTATGTTTAATTTGCTATTTTTTAGGTGCTTTCTAAGTGTCTTGTGAAATCATACTTGAAAAGGTCTTAAATATGTGGTTTTGCGTCATTATCTTAAATTTTGTTATGATAAAATTTGATATAGCTTTTAGTTGGACAGATTAAATGGAATTCTTGGGATATTGTCATGATAATTAGTTCCCAAACGGCAAGATGTACAAAGGGGTTACCGATATGAAACCTATAACCATACAATTGTACCAATGCCAATTGTTTTCTTGAACATTAATGTAATTCTCCTCATGAAATTTGGTATAATTGATCTTGTATTAAATTTGCTTTAATGCTTTTTAATGTGATCTAACGATTGATTATCACTTGTATCTAGGTTTGATGGCTTCGGTTTATGTTTAATATGCTAACTTAGTTTATGAAATTAACCTTTAAAAAGGATCCAATGGTGGCTTGCTATATGAAACAGATTTCATCAAAGAGAAAGAGAAAGTTGTGCAGATTTATCTAGAGAGGTTTGGATGTGGAGAATGGGCCAGACAGGTTAATAATCTAATCTTTTGTTTCGATTTTTAATTAAAACTTTGTTATTACGTATGTGTATTGCTTTAATGCTTATATATATGGTATGTGCATAGATTTTTGTCTTTCAAGCATGTTTTGTTGAATTTTAATGTATATGTTGTTTCTTTTTTCACTTATTGATTGCAGTTGGTTATACACAGTTCCATAAAGTTGCAAGGCAGAAGGATGATTCCGTTTTGCTAAAAACTATGGCTGACTACGGTAAGAATGACAAACTGTTAAAATATTGTGTTAAATCACAATGATAAGTCTACTGGGTTTGTGGACTTTGAAATTTACATATTGAATACTTAGATTAATCTCTCGGATCTCCCTTTTCAACCTGTCCACTGCTGTAATCATTTTCTCACCTGCATTGAGAACTTTTAGTATTTATCATGTCATAAAGTTCAAGTCATAAATCACCCATTGAATTGCATCGGTAATTTATGACTTGAACTTTTTGGTGTGAAAAATACTAAGAGTGTTCAATGCAGGTGAGGAATTGATTACAGCTTTAGGAAGTGAAATTGACAGACTAGAAAGGGAAATTTGAGATTAATCTGGGTGTTCGACATGTTGTACATCCAAAAATAACATTCGGTTCTTTCGTGATATATGAAGACAGTCTATAATGATATTAGCAGATGTAATCATAGCAGGATTTTACAACTATTGATATGCCAGAAGTTTTCATAGATATGGTTTATGTTTTGAGAACTTTGGTTGTGAGAAGGTTTTGATTTTAAAGGTGAAAGTTATTGCAATCAAATTAGTTGAATTATTTTCAAATATAATTTCTGTTGGTTGTCGAGCTTGATGGCGTTTTGGCAGTTTACTTTACTATGCATTCAAATTAAAAGTCAACTCTCAGGGGAGGTCTAATAACATTACTCCTTTACTAATTTTAGAGGTCTCAATTTGGGCTGGTTATAAGCCTGCTTTAAATATTTACATAAAGCTAGGCCCTACCATATTTGGAGGAGGCTTGCCCACACCGCTTGGACTTACCATGGTTTTACCTAGTTTATTTTATGTAAAATTTATTATATATATGCAACATTTTTACCAATTGATAATTTGTATCACTTAGTGATGATCCATATAAAAGAAAGAGAACTTATTTGTTAGATTGTGATTATAGTATAACCATTAGCAATCAATTAATGTATATCATAACTGTTTGGTTAGAATAGGATAAATAAAAAGCAAGAAATAAAAATTAAATCATGATTATTTGTTGAGAAATTATATATAACAAATTAAAATTTTAAGTTTTAAGATTTATTGGTTTGATTTTTAAATCTAGTTAGAGGTATCAATATTTAATGTGTATAATAAGATGCTAATATTTCAATAAAAATTATAAATGTTTACATTTACTTTTTATTATATATATCATTATTATTATACTAGAGATATAACAAATAACATACAAATATATAAATGGAAATTAAAGAAAGTATCAGAAATTAAATATTAATAAAGATAATGATTAAAAAAAATACAAACTAATAAAATGATAAATCTCCCGTTTGTTTTTGTAATTAATATATTTAACAAATTTATTAAAATTTTTGTAGAAAGTAATAGATGAAAAAATTTATTAAAAATTTAAAAAAATCCAGGGCATGCGTTCCTCATCCTTACACGCCGGGTCCGCCTGGCGGATAGGATGACTTCGTTTTGAATTGACCCATGAAGCCATTTGGCATGTTTGGAGTGTTGAACATGCCATCTGAAATTTCCTAGTAATTGAAAGTTTCTATACGTGGTCTTAACACGTTGCCTAGTCAAAGTTCTCCACTTTTTGAAGTTTCCACCTTCTTTCCCAAACACTGCTATGATAATACATCCTAGTAAGCAAACTCAATCAAGTTTCAAAGAAGTTGCCTATGATATTTGTTGGGTGTGTATATATATACATACATACATAAACATCTCATAACTCATACTATTATTGCATGTAGGGGTGGTTTGGAGTTAGTTGAAGTATTTTAGTTTAGGATTTTTTTTTTTTTTTTTAAAAAAAAAAAAAAAAAAGGAAAAATGAGTGTAGTGTCAATCTTTGATGTTCAAGAAAAGATTATAGACAGAAAAGGCGTAAATGCAGCTTGCCCATTTTGTGGAGGGCCTGTAATGGCTTTTGATTTTGATGCTCATTTGCTTTTCTGTTTTATTCCCATTTCACACAAAATCAAGAAGAAGTTCTACTGCACCATTTGCTCCAGACGCCTGCTTCCTGCCCACTGATATTCATATTTGCTTCTTTTCTACTCTCCATGCATAATTATACTTGGAGTCATACTGCTTTCTCATGATTCCAATGTTTTCAATCCAAACGTTGGGAAGTTGAATGTTAAGTTTGTAATGCTACGTATATACTCTAATAAAGGTTATGCAGTTTCATACGGTTACATATATATATATATAGGGTTTTTATAATCAAATATACTTGATTTTAAAAAATAAGGACTAACCAATCAAATTTATTATTTGTAGTCTCTTTCCTAAAACAAATTCGCTCTCTTATTTAATTCAAATGCAAAGAATAAATTTGATTGATTGGTCCTTACTTTTTAAAATAAAGTATATCTGATTATAAAAGTCTTATATATATATAAATATATTTGAAGTAATTGCACAACACCCCTTTGAGATTTGCTAAAAAACACAAGGGCTATTTTGTCATTTAATTTTTCAATTGTTTTTAAAAATTTTAAGTCAAAGGAAAAACAATTAAAAATTAAAAAAAAATCTCAACCGTCCATCATGTGATGGACGATGGAGATTAATTTAAAAGTTAAATACACAAAACCCCTTTGAGGTTAATTTAAATACAAGCGGAAATATTTTTTATTTTTGTAAAACAAAACCCCTATGTTAACGGTCAAACATTGTTAAAGTTGATGTTTGACTTGGAAATGTTGCACAATAATGAAAATGCCAGTGAATAAGGACAAACATTTTATATTAAAAATTTAAAATAAATTTAAAATGTAAAATAATTCAAAAAGTTAAAAATATAAATTTGATAAAAAAAATTAATGAATTTCCACCGTCTACCATTCTTAGTAGAAGGTGAAGATTATTATTTTAAAAATAAAAATCAATATATTTTAAAATTTTAATTTTTAAAAAAAAAAAAAAAAAAACTCAATGACATTGGATCTCCACCATTTGTCCATCTAGATGGACGGTGGGGGTCTAAGAATTAAAAAAAAAAATGAAAAATATGTTAAAAACAAAAGAAAAAAAAATTCTCTCTTTTTACCTTCTCCCACCGTCTCTCTTTCTCTCTAGCTTCTTCCTTCAACACAGTCTCTCTCTCTCTCTCTCTCTCTTCCTCTCTCTTGCTCTCACCATAAATCCAACATCCTTCATCATTATGACATCTTCATCCCTCAGAAGTTATATCTCTCAATCTCCTTTCCTTTCTTCGTTGGTTTCTTTTCCCTTTCTCTCACATCATCCAATCGCAGGTTTCCATCTCTCTTGGTTCATTTAGGTTCGAGGGTTTGTCGAATCTAACCCAGATGAACCTTCATCTAGGTTCAAATCGATGAACTTAAAGGAAGGTTCATGTGGGCTTGTCGATTCGATTCTAGATGAAGGTTCATCTAGGTTTGAATCGACGAGCCCACATGAAGTTTTCTCTAGGTTCGTTGATTAGAACCTAGATGATTTTTTAACATTTGATGTTTTTTTTCAACCTTTAGGTTCGTCCATCAATATGAGGATTTTTTTTTTTTTTTTGTTTCAATCTCTAGGTTTTTTGTTTTGTTTTTTTTTTTTAAATTTTTGTTGTTGATGTGTGGTTGATGATTAATGCGATATGGGTTTTGAAGATGCTAGGTTCAATTGAAGTTGTTCTAGGGATTAAAGATGCGATTTGAGTTTGTGGTTGATGATTAGATTGTGAGCCCTCTAATTTGATTGTACGGGTTTCCCAGAAATAGTCCCTAAGTAATGATTAGAGACCCTAAATGGTTTATGGAAACGCTTAAGGTCATAGAGAACCTATAGGGATTGATTTAAATTCAATTGGAGATTAAACGAAAGGATAAAATGGTAAATGAAATCGAGTAATTATTTAAGGTGAAAAGGAACTAAATCGAAGATAAATTTTAATAATTGTGGTTAAAGTGAAATTAAGCCAAAAGCTAAGGGAGGAGAATAAAATTTTCTTAGGGCGTAATTGGAATTATTGAGATCTATTGTAGAGGAAAATAGAAGCCAAGAAAATTGTATGAAATCAAAATAGAAATCAGTCAACTCATCGAACCAAATAAGAAGAGAAGAAAAAAGAAGAAGAAAGAAGAAGAAAGAGTTGCTGTTGGCGCCGACCATACGCGGCCGACTGAACTGTTCCGACCACTTGAAGCTGACGTCGAACTCAGTTCATCTAACCACCAAACTCGCCAAAAAACGAGCAGAACCGAAGACACCAGAAACGGCAGAACTGTAGCAGATCGAGAAGGAAAGAGTGAGAGAGGAAGAGAGGAGAAGGAAGAGAGGAAGATCAGACCCCAAACGCACTAGATTGGCCACCAAAAACAGCTTCAAATCATACTCGAAACTGTAACTTGAAAGGAGGTTTGATCGAGGAAGAAGGTAGCCACGCGGAGAAGAAAAAGGGAGGAAGAAAAATTAGTCCCAAATCCAAGTCAACGCGAGAGGAAAAAAGGGCGATGAGCAAGCCGGTGGAGAAAGGGAAGAACGATAGGGAGCATTTTAGAGCCTTCCGAAGAGCTATTCGGAAGTGATAGCTAAGGTGAGTGTCAAAATGATTTTTAATATGTTTTGTGTGGATTTAAATTATGAATAAATGTTTCATGCATGTTTGAATGTGTTGGAAAAAGTGAAATATGATTTAAATGATAAATGACACGGTAACAGATAATATGGTTTTGTGTTTTCGTTAAAACAATGATTTTTCATTTTGAATTGTAAATGAGATAGATTTTAGTTTTAAAAAGTGAAAAATAAACTTATGGCTTACCCAGAGAGTATCAGATTATTACCGGTCTGGGTTGAGTACCCGAAGTGTGCATTGGTAGAGTTAGTAGTGTCAGTATGCCACTAACTATACTAACCGCGGAAAGTACCCGTAAGGAGTCATGTCAGTCATATGTTTGAGAGATTAGCCCCATGCACGTAGAGTGTATATTATTAGCTAGCTTACTCGAGCGAGACAGAGTTTCGCTCTGTAGCAATGTAGGATTCCGTTATATGAACTAGACAGAGAGCGATGCAGGATTCCGCTCTATACTAGGGTGCCATGTGGCACGGGTCACTATAGGTTGGCGGGAGCTGGATTGGTTGGTAGGACACCTACGAGCGGAGTTGGATCATTTCCGGTTTTATAAAAAGAAAAGGGTTTTAGAATAAAAACCCCGCAATCATAGATGATCCGTTCATAAAATGGAAAATTGTGTAACATGTGTTTTATAATATTAATGTATGAAACTAAATTTAAAATAAATGGATTTGAATGATTAAAATTGTTTTAGGGAGGATTTTATAAAAAATGTGGTTTCAAATCTATTATATGACACTCACTGGGCTTTCAAAGCTCACCAAACATTTTCTGTATTTTTAAATAAACCTCCCCAGGCACAAGTACTATAGCTGCGGATTACCCCGAGACGATACCACGCGGCCGTGGCGATAGTGCTGATGTGATTTCCTATTCCTATTTTGTTTGATATTAAGAGATGTATATATTTTATTATATCCACGTAGTTTTGTAAATATCATTTTATGGATTTAAATTATGTTTTGTGAATAAATTGATGCATGACATATGATTTTGTTGATAATGAATTTATAAATTGAAATGTAAAATTGTGGTTGTGGTTGTATTGAAAAATGAGAGCCTGAGGCTCTGTAGTTTAGGGAAATTATTTTGTAACATTTTAGAAGTGTTAAATTTTATAATTTGCAGGATGGCAAAGTCCGAAAAACAGACGGGATGCTGTCCAAAATTTTTATAAAATATTTTGTAAAGGTTTAAAATAAAAATGAAAAATTTCCCGGTGTTTCCGCTGTTTTCGAAAAGGTTTTAGAAAGAACACGGTTTAGCTCTGCGAGGATCCTTTAGTTGAGCAAAAAGGCTAGTTGGAGGGTCACCGTAGGATGCCGGCAGACTGCCTTAGGAAAGGGGTCTGTCATAGATACTGGGTTTGAATATGTGAATTGGGGTTTGATGATGGTTGGCGATGTTGATGATGAAGGGTTAATTTGTTCATAATTATTGGTGAGGTTCGATTGATGATGGTTGGTGATGTTCAGTTGATGATGTTTTGTTTTGAAATCTTCAACTTGAAGATGAAGATCTGAGTTCAAAACCCAAATCTTCAATCCTATTGCTTTTTTTTTTTTTAATTTTTTTTCTGGTTTGTTGAATAATGAAGAACACTGTTCTTCATTGTTGATAAAAGTTTTTCATTTAATTTCTAATTTTTTATTTTTTTTTTCAAATTGATCTTCACCATCCATCTTAAGATGGACGATGGAGATGTGATGAAAAAAATTTTCATTTAATTTTCTAATTTTTGTTTGATTTTTTATTTTTTTTAAATTGATTTTCACCATCCATCTTAAGATGGACGATGTAGATCTGATTAAAAAAAATTAATTTAATTTGTTTTTAAGTTCTTAAATTTATTTTAAAAAAAATAAAAGTTATAAAGGTAAGGGCATTTTAGTCTTTTCATTGAAAAGTCGGTCAAACATTATATTTAACTGCTGTTGACCGTTAATTGGGGGGTGTTGTGCTACAAAAAACAAAATATTAACGCGCTTGTATTTTATTTAACCTCAGAGGGATTTTGTGCATTTAACTCTTAATTTAATTTTTTTTTAAAAAAAATACTACAAAAAAATTGAATAAATAAACTGGGTTTAAAATCTTCAAGTTAAAGATCTAAAACTCATATATTCAAAAAAAGACAAAAAAAAAAAAAAAACAGAGAATGACTTGGATCTTCAAGGAAAAAAAAAGAATGAAGATCTGAGTTCCAAATCTTCAAACACCATTAAAAAAAAAAAAAAGATGACCCAAATCTTTATAACTTGAAGATCTTCTAAGTTCAAAACCTGGATTTCAAGTTCAAGATTTGAGTTTTCCAACTCTTTAAAAAAAAAACCAAAAACAAAAAAACAAAAACCAAAAAAATAGAGAATGAGAAGATTTGGGTTTTTCATAAAAAAAAAAAAAAAAAAAAAAGAGAGAGAGAGAGAGATTGAAGATCATCCCAACAACACAAAGATTCTTAGCATAATTTGCATCATCATCCATTAGCATCCCAACATGTTCATCATCATCAATCATTAACAAAAAAAAAAAAACATAAAGAAACTCCTCCTCCTCCCCCCCTCCCCTAAAAAAAAAAAAAAAGTGTTGCCTGAGTGTGGAGTCTAACCAACTACTTCTAGTCAATGTCATAGCTCTACCAGACCAGTAAAAAACATTGTCGATGTTGGGTTTCCTTCTTTTAAAACCAAAAAAGAAAGAAAAAAAAAAAAAACCTGGAGACCGAGGGTATTCAGCAAAGGAGAGTTTCTCCATCATTGGAGATCAAGAGTCCCTAACGAAGGGTCTTGTTTGTAGAGACCTAAGTTGGTCTCCATGCACGATGGAGACCTGTTCACAAAGCCTCTCCATAGTCCTCATTACATGATGAAGACGAAGGATATAGGTTCCATCGTTGACGACCATCGTTAGCAATGGAGACCTATAGCTTCATCACCAACTATGACGATGGAGAAATGAAATTAGAGATGGATATCCATTTTTGAATGAATGGCATTTGTTTTGATGTTTGGATTTTGTTTTGTTTTGTGTTGTTTTTTTTTTCATAAGCTTTTATTTTTTAAAAAACTTTTAAAGATTTTTATGATATATTTTTAAATATTGATGGTGGATCTCCATCGTTAGATGGGATCTATCTAATGGTGGAGATCCAATGTTCCACCACTTTTTTTTTTTTTTTTTAATTTTCTTTTTATTTTATTCATGGGTAAAATGGTCATTTAACAACAGTCTTGGTCAATTGTTAAAGTTAATAGAATTGGACAAACGGAGTGGAGGTATTGTATAATAAAAGGGTAAATATGTTTTTGCTTGTCTTTTAACAAGCCTAAGAGGGATGTTGTACAATTATATTTATATATATAGTAATTTTACTATTAGTGTCTCATAACTTTAAAAAGTTAGGAAGAACTAATCAAATTCATTTATTGTTTTCTCTTTCCTAAAATAAATTCTCTCTCTTATTTAATTTAAAAGTAATGGATGAATTTGATTGGTTCATCTTAATTTTTTAAAGTTAAGAAACACTAATAATAGAATTATTATATACATATATATAGTTATATGAACACATAATATGTGGAATCTCACGTGAGTTTAGACCATGTATGTTTGGCTGATATATTTTTAATTTTATCTAGCATTGTGGATTTTTTATTTTTTATTATTTAATTTATCTTAAAACAGATATTCTACTTTAAGAAATATGTAATATCAACATTTTATATAAATAGGAGAAGGCATTAGATTTATAATTAGAAAACACTTTTAGAGTCATACTATATAGCCCAAAAAATTAACACCAAATTCAACCAAAATCAGTCCCATACATACATACATATATATATATATATATCTTCTTCTTTCTAACGCCAATGAAGGCTCGAATTTGAAAAATAACATTGGAAAATTTAATTGAGTTTCTTTAGCACTTCCACAAAATATTGTTACTTCGCATATAAACAATAGTTCATGAAAATAGTTGGCGATTTTCACGAACTATTTTCGCAAACTATTATTCCCATGCGAATTAACAATAGTTCACGGGAGCGCTAAGAAAACTAAATTCAGTTTTTCAGTACTATTTTTCAAATTCACGTTTTTTTTTTTTTTTGGTATGTATACATACATACATACATATATTGTAAATACCACCTAATAGCACAAAATATCATTGAGTTTGTAACTAAAACTAGAAAATCAACTTGAGTTTTAATGGCACTTCAACAAGTGAATTACCAATATTGTCATTTATTAAAAGAATTTGACTCTCCATCATTTTTCACTTTCTTGGTCTTCGTAAGCTATTTGTTTCACTGAAGTTTTCTACTTATAATTTGCATATTGTATGTAACACCCCCTACCCGCCCTTTCATCAGACGACTCCAAGGGGCGCTACAGTCATATCTCTTTTTACAAAATCTTTAATATAAAAACCATATATTTATTTCAATTACATCAAAATACGAATTTTAAAATCTATTTACAAAACAGTATGAAATCCTTTTATTTCAAACGGAAAAACTGACAGAATTTTCCCTGAAAATCGGACTTTCCAAACCTGTTACAAATCAACATATGCATATTCAAAACATTTATTTCCACAAACATATTCTATAACTGAAACCAAACTCTGTTTGGTTCATCATTTTTCATATCTATCACATATACTAACATATTTACACAACTTGCTTTTTGTTTACCAAAAACACTATTTTAAGATTCAAATACATCCATATATGTACAGTAATACAATTTAAAACTTTTATATACAAAACCAAAAGATAATATATACATATATCCAAAAATATATGTGAAAGGATAAATGTGACTATGTCAACTCCCTGCAGATGCTTTCTCTTCAATCTTTACCCTCCTTACGCGATCTACTACCTACGCGCGGAAAATCCAACGCGCTAAGCATTTTTGCTTAGTGGGTGTACACAAAACTCAATATTTATCTTTTCATATAATCAGTTTTTTTCAAATCCATAACAAAATATCATCATTTGTCCGTAAATCGATTTAATATCCAAAAGGATTTAAAACAATACATAAATCAAAATAATGCTCATACTAATTTTATAAAATCAATAACAAATATAGAACTCAATAACAAAATAATAACAAATATAAAATTCAATAACGAAATATCACAATTTAGCAATAATTCAATTTACTGTTCAAAAGAAATTTAAAAACGATACATTAATCAAAATAATCCTCATAATAGCTTTTCATTTTAACACAATCAAATTTCTAAAATCGGTAGCAAATATCACAATTTATCAATAAATCAATTTGATATTCAACAGAAGTTTAGAAACGATATATTGATCAAAATAATTCTCATAATAACTTTTCATTTTAACAAGATCAATTTATAAAATCGATAGCAAAATATCACAATTTATCAATAACTCAATTTAATATCCAAAACAAATTCAAAAACGATACATTAATCAAAATAATTCTCATAATAGCTTTTCATTTTAACACAATCAAATTTCTAAAATCGGTAGCAAATATCACACTTTACCAATAAATCAATTTACTATTCAAAGGAATTTTAAAACAATACGTTGATCAAAATCATTCTCATCATAACTTTTCATGCCCCTAGTAAACACAAGCACGATACCATGGACTGGTAATCGGGTATTCCGGCATCGGTCACTCGGGTGACGACCCGCCGGACTATCATATAATCATATAATCATGTATATTCGGGGCCGGACACTCGGTGCCTCGCAAAACCTCCGAATTCACTGTAACTTTTCACTATAGTCGGTATAGAATCAAACGGCGCAGTACTGCTCTTGTGACCCATTAATGGCATGCCACTCCAATCCCCACCTATCTGTGTCAAAGCTTACTAGGGCTTGAATAACAATTCATTTTCAAAATGCGTTGGATTGGTTTCATTTAAAACTTTCGATTTCTTTTAAACTTTCGGTTTCTATTCTTTTTTCAAACAAAATCTGGCAGCATAACGACTGCATTTCAGAGGTTTCCAGAAAACCTGAACATATGAAAGAACACTTCTAAATATTTCATCAATCCAACCCAACTTCGTTTTTCCACAATCATACAAATCAGTTTTCAAATTCATCATTTCATTTTTTTTTGTCACAACAAGATAAATTTCATCCATTATCATAATTCCAAAAACATATATTTAATCAAATACGTATCAAAACATGTATTTAAATCAAATACGTGTATTTAAATCAAATACGTATCAAAATCCTCAATTATCATAATTCAAAAACATGTATTTAATCAAATACGTATCAAAATGCTCGCAAACAATATTTCAAGTATCCTGGTATTCAAAAACATATCAACATATTCGCAAACAATATTTCAAAATATATCATTAGACATGTACCAAAATATTCACAAACGATATTTCAAAGCATCAAAATATTCGAAAATCAATAATATTCCAGTTATAAAAACGACTTGAATAAAGTGTACACCAACCTTATAGCGCTTTATTCACCAACGGAAGCTCAAACTTTCTCTTTTCCATTTCTTTTGCTTCCTTAGGCTATTTCCTCTCCTGAATTTTCAAAACCACATAGGTACTCAATAAAAACTCATTCCTTAACTTAAAATGCATGATTTACTAATCATAAGGATCCAATTATTTCCAAATCGTACCAAGCTCCATTTAAAACTCATTTCACCTTCGAAACTTAATCTTCGACTTTTAAAAATCTTAATGCGCCCTATTAAACTCGTTAGAGTCATTCGAACACCCAACGGACGCATTATGAGTCAATTTACGCAATTGCCCTTCAAACTAGTTATTGCACGATTTGATTTCACTTTAACTTTTCGATAATTTCTTAGTTTCCTAAACTCTTTATCAATATCAATTCACTTATTTTTCAAATCATTTTTAATCAAAACCAACCAATAACCAAATCGAAATAAAACTCACATCAAAACCATTTCAATCACTAACAATATCATCAATCTCAAAGTCAAACCACTCACCAGTCTTTTCTCTTGCTTCGACTTCATTTTGGACTGGTTTTTGGGACTGTTATGGTGACAGATCTGAGCTGGGTTCGAGTTCTTTTTCTTCCTCTTTCTTCTCCTCTCTTTCTCTCTCTCTTTCCCTCTCAGGTTCGCCGTGAATGGCGGCTGGTTTCGTCGCCGATCTGCTGGCTGTTCTGTCGCCGTTCTACACGAGTGGAAAAGCTGGTGTGGTCACCGTTTCAGCTTGGTTCTTGCGCGATTTCAGCTCTGTTCGGGTCGGGTTGGCGTCGGGTTTTGCAGCTGGTCGGACGGTCAGCTGGTCGGCATCGTTTTCCCACTCCGGTCGACTGGTTCGCGCGGCTGTTCTGCCGTGGATCTGCTCCGTTTCGCGCGCTCTCGGTCGCGTCTGGTTCGGCTTGGCGTCGTGCGTCGCTATCTTCTGGTCCGGTCGGAGATGGCGGTCGGCGCGGCAACTCTTCTCTTCTTCTTTTTCTTCTTCTTCTTCTTCTTTTTTTCTTCTTTTCTTTTCTCTTTTCTCTTTTCTCTTCTGGTTCGAGACACTTCTTTTTGACTTTTATGAATCAATTTTCTTGGCTTCTGTTTTCCTCCACAACAATTTCTATAATATCAATTTCATCCACTAAATAATCTCATTCTCTTACCTTAGATTTTAACTATACTTTACTTTGACCACAAAATCAAATATCATCTTCACTTTAGTCCCTCATTATTATTAATTATAATAATACTATTCATGCTCATGAAATTAGGGATGTTACATTGTAGTTTTATGACTTCAATTTTTTAGTGATCCAAAACAAAAATAAATAATAATAATAATAATAATAATAATAAAAGAAACCACCCCTGATTTTGAAAATATTATTTAAAAAAAAAATCCAAATGTTAGTGAGAAGATAATTTTCATTCAAAAGTCAATGGTGTCATTAGGGTTTGAGGGTAATAACTTCAATTCCTCATTTTGGTGAATTGGGGACAACTAGTTCTCACTAATTGATTCTCTCTCACAAACTGCTTCATATTCCCTCTCATAAAATCATATTTTCTCTCTCACAGTCTCTCTTTCACACACTCACCTATTAGGAGAGCTTGCCAATCAGATCTGGTTTCCATAGAAACTAGATCAACAACAATCAATCTGGTTTTCATGGAAATCAGATCACTTGACAATTTTGGTTTGAAACCCAAATCGTTGAATGAACCCAATGGGTTCATCGACGAATCCAAGTAGGTTTGTTTAATGACGAACCTAGGTGCTTGAAAACTAGATTTAAAGAACTAGGTTTGGTTGGATGTGTGTTTGTGTTTGAAGAATTGGCTTTTTTTTTTTTTTTTTTTTTTAAGTGAAGTAAAATGTCACTGATATATCTTTACTCATTAATTGTCACATCATTGGCTGAGATGTAAGTGAGATATAATAGATGAGATGTATAACATCATTGTTAGATGAAATATATGATTTTTAAGTTGATAGGGTAAATGAAGCTCAATTTTCATTTATAGTTTAATTCCTAATTTTTATATGAGGTCTATATTATTTCATTTTTCAAACTTTTAGTAAACTCGAGAATTTATTAAAAGTCAAACAACTTTCATTCCACTCATTAGTGTTATATATATATATACATATATATATATATATATATATTAAATCCATTAGTGTTTTATATTAGTAAACACACTTTAGAGGGCTGTTTACTAATCAGAAATCTTAATGAGAGAAAATGAACTTAATTGATTTTTAATGAATAGTTATGTTTACTAAGTTAGAAAATAAATTTTGTGAATGAACTTCACACACAAATCAAGAGTTAAATGCATATTGTCATAGGAACTTAATTCCTTTTTCCCACCAAGAAATTAAGTCTTTGTACTCAATTAAAAAAAAAAAGTATTTATATAAATATATACATATTCTAAAATCCTCTCCATTAATAATTCTACAAGTTATATAATAAACATTTTAGTAATCAACCTGTTTTCATTTCTAATTACTAAAAGTTAGTAAATATTGTAATAAAATCTTGTAATTTAAATTCAATTGTTGTTATTTCCCTTTCCAATGAAACTCAATTTCCTTTCTGTATGTACTCGAATAACAAATCATACTGAGGCCTGCGATGGACCAGCACTGGTGCCACCATATAGGTTAATGTTGTTGTCATGCATGTTGGTTTTTTGTTCTTTGTATTAATAACTACTTGTTTGTTCTAGACCGGATCTATAACGTTGGATCATGGTGTCATAAAATAACAATTTACCCTTAACTTTTCACGGTGTGGAGGAGGCACTGTTCTTCTTTGCTGCCAAATGTGTTGTGTGACTACGGGATCGTTTGTTTTTTTTTAAAAAAAAAACTTAATAATACTGAATTGTATATATTAAATTGCTTTCATTTATTTTTTTAGCGGTCAAACCACTTAAAAATACAAAAAAACAACTGAAAAAAATAAGTAAGAATTTTTAGCTTTTCACTTAATTACAAATCACTTAATGATATTTAAAAGTTTTTGCTCCAAATCTATTTTTCTCAAAATAATATAATTTCAAATTTATCTTTATTTTACTCAAATTTTCTTTTCTTTTTTCCCTTTGATACTTATAAAAAATATATTTGAAGAGAAAAACTTAAATACACCTCATCTCAAATTATCTTGGAATTAAACTAGTATATTTTAATTTACAATTTAAACATTCATTTTCTAGTTGTTTTCTTAAATATATTAATATATTTAAATATATAAATATGGATAATACTACTATATTTTTTAATTATATTTTAATTATGAATAAAATATTATTAATATGTACATAAAAAAATGTTTTAGAATTTATTAAATTATTTATTTTCATATATTTGTATTAAATTAATTAAAATTATATAATAACAAATAGTTGAAACGGTATAAATATCAAATTACTAGTTTTTAGACAATTTTAACTTTAAAAAACAAATAAATTTATAATGTATTTAGAGGTAAAAAAAAAAAAACAACAATAAATATGTTATTCAGATTTTAGGTTTTAGTTATTATTTAGTTTTCAGTCATCAACAGCACTGTTTGGTCTTCAAACAAAAATACAAACGACCCCAACCCCTACAATTTATCTGAATACTTCTCAAATTTTTACTCGAGCTGCCAGCTATAATAAAATTATAGTCATATTATATGATTTATGAGGATTAATTAGATTGCAAATAAATATAGCATACTGTAAAATCCAATGATTCTTCTCTCTTATTGTAATAAAATGGTGGGGAGACTTGATGGGGATGCATTTTTTATAATATTTGTCTCTTTTCAAAAATAAAAAAGTATTAAAATTAGTTGTTTGTTTACATGTATGAAAATAATAAAAAATAGTTTCTAATTCATAATTATAGAATTGAAAACAACAATTTATTTTTTTATGGTAAATTTTTATAATAAATTGTTATTTTTTCTTTCTAATTAAATATTTTACCTATTTTAAAAATAATGTCGAAAACATTTATACTAAATAAACTTTTGTGTTATGTTTTCTTGGTCAGGTTGTTGGGTCAGCTGAGGAAACAAGTAGATTTCTAGTATGTGAAGCTACATGAATTGTTATGGGAATGAAATTGTAAGTTTTACATAAATTTGGGATTATGGAATGAGATTCCCATTTCCCTCACCCCACTTAGGATTCCCATTCTCATTTACTTTTACAATTTAAAAAGTCTTTTATACCATTTATTAAAAAATAATAATAAAATGGAAATAAAAAAATTGTGAAAAAATAATAATCAAGGTCCTTTTTATAACTTATAATTAATTCATTTTGATTTCAAATCAAAGTAAACATTTCAATGAGAATACTACTGATTTCGATTCCGATTTTTGTAATTGAAGTAAATAACTTATTTTGATTGTGACACATTAATCTGATTTCAAACCAATTTAATAGAACCCTTCTAGATTCCTATCTTGAATCCATAGGGTGGTTTAATAAAAATTTCGGCAATATAACAACTGTTTATCTAATAATTCCACCCTATAATAAAAGAGATGTATACTTCTAAAATATTTTCAATCTTAACTACTTAGGACCTTCAGTCCCTTTTCCAAATCTTATTTCAACCCAAGTAGCATCATGAAAAAAAAATATATAAAGTAAACTAGTTTTCATATGAAAACGTGGCTATAAAGTATGTTTATATCATTTGCAGTCTCGAAAACAAAAACATGAGCAAACTGACGGGAAATCAAATATTTTACTAACAGTAAAGTATAAGCAAACACACGCATGACTAGATGCCATGAAATACACAAAATACATATACAATAGCAAAATATGATTTCCTTGCATCATTTGATTGAGTGACCCATCTCTTCCTTTTCGAAGATTTCTTTCGAGACCTGACAGTTACCTGAAAACTGGTTTTAAAATATAAAAGAATGAGCACTAAAGCTGTAAACCCTTTATTTTTATTATTGTACGGATTCCCAGGAACAGTCCCTGAGTGTTGATTAGAGACCCTAAATGAATTATGGAGACGTTTAAGGTCATAGAGAACCCATAGGAATTGATTTAAACTCAATTGGAGGTTAAACGGGAAGTTAAAAGCGTAAATGAAATCAAATAATCTTTAATGTAAAAAGGGACTAAAGTGAAGATAACTTTTAATAATTGTGGTCGCAGTAAGATTAAGCAAGAATCTAAGGGAAGAGAATGAAATTGTCTTAGGGTGTAAGTGGAATTATTGAGAGTGTTGTGGAGGAAAATAGAAGCCAAAATGTTGTGTTGACTTTTAAAAACAAACAGAACCAGTCTCTTTCTCGCGAAGAAGAAAGAAAGAAAGAGAGAAGAAAGAAAAGATAGGAGAGGAAGAAGCTGCCGACGTCGGAATAACCTCAACGTCGATCGAGTAGCTCGCCAAAACGTTGCAGAACCAGCCGCCTAGCAGCAGCGAAGAAGCCACCTGAAGCTGGTGACGCGCGATGCCAAAACGGAGCAGAAACCGAGCTGATCGCCGACGAACCAGCTCAGATCGCGCGGAAGGAGACGCCGACGAGTTGCTGCAGCTTGATCTGCACGTGAACCAGCTCGAAGCCGATCAGATCAACGGCAGAAACGGCGCAGAAATCACGCGGAACCGCAGGTGCCAAGCTGAGCAGAACCAGACTTCGCCGCGCGTGAATCAGTCCCGATCGGCGCGGAAGAAGACGGCGACGATCTGTCGTCCGACCACCTGCAGATCCGTGCGTGAAACCCACCCGATCCACGCCACTTTCAGCTGCAACTGAGCTCGATTTCAGCTCGAAACCAGTGAAGAACGCAGCTGAAACTGAAATCAGAATAGAGAAGGTAGATCGGGGAAAAAGAAGGAGAGATCAGCCGCGAGAGAGAGGATTCGCGTGAAGGAAGAAAGGAAGAAGAAAACCCAGTTGTTTCACGCCCCAAAAAACAGCTCGAAATCAGTTCCGAAACGAGCTCAACACGAAAAGGAAATATGGGGTGAGTTGTTTGAGTTTTAAGTTGATTTTTATTGGTGATTAAGCTGAGTTCGAATTGGATTTTATTATGATTGGGTTATTGATTTATATTGAGTAAAAGTAAGTTGAAAAATAAGAGAATTGATGTTTATTGGGAGCTTAGAAAACTAAGAAAATATCAAGGATTCAAAGAGAAATCAAATCGTTTAATAAATTAGTTTAAAGGACAATTTCGTAAATTGGCCCATATGGCGTCCGTTGAGAGTTCGGATGACCCTAATGAGTTTAATTAGGCGTATTTAAGTTGATAAAAGTCGGAAATTTAATTAAGGAATCAAAATGGAGAGATTACGCCTAAAAATGGTCAATTAGAGACGATGATGTAGTTTTTAATTATTTTGAGTTTACGGAAGTTGATGTGAGCGTAAATTTACATATATATATGTTGTGTAGATGACGAATAAGCTGGTGGAGTAATGGAAGAACGATAAGGAGCAGTTTAGAGCCTTCCGGAGAGCTATTTGGAAGTGATAGCGAAAGGTGAGTGTCAAACTGATTTTTAAAATGTTTTTGTTGATTTGGATCATGACTAATTGTTTCATGCATGTTTTGATATTTTTGATGAAAATGAAATATGATTTAAATGATAAATGGCACGGTAACTGATGATATGATTTTGTGATTTCATGAAATGATGGTTTCATGTTTGAATTGCTTATATGTGAAATGGATTGAAAATATGAAAGTAAAACCTATGGCTTTCCATATAGTATCATATAAGTACGGTCTGGGTAGAGTATCTGAAGCGTGCATTGGTAGAGTAGTAGTGTCAGCATGTTATTAACTATACTAACCGCGGGAGATACCCGCAAAGAGTCGTGTCAGTCACATGTTTAAGAGATTAGGCCAATGCACGTGAAAGGTATATTATATGCTAGCTTACCCGAGCGAGACAGGGTCCGCTCTGTAGCGATGCAGGATTCCGCTGCATGACCTGGAAAATGAGCGATGCAGGATTCCGCTCCATACTAGGGGGCCATGAGGAACGGGTCACTATAGGTTGGCGGGAGCCGGATTGGTTGGCAGGACACCTTCGAGCGGAGTCGGACCATATCCGGTTTATGATAATGAAAACGACTGGTTGGCAGGACACCTTCGAGCGGAGTCGGACCAGTTCGTTTCATTAAAAAGAAAAATGATTTTTGAATAAAAACCCCGCAACCATAGGAGATCCCTTTATAAAGTTGATAACCGTGCAATATGTGTTTTATATTAATAATGCATGAAACTTGATTGTAAATAAATGAATTTGAAAATGTTTTAGGGAGGTTTTTATAAAGTATGGCTTTAAAAGAGATTATATGACCCTCACTGGGCTTTTAAAGCTCACCCAACGTTTTCTGTATTTTTAAACAAACCTCCCAGGCACAGGTACCATAGCTGCGGATTTCCCCGGACGACATTAGATAGTCGCGGCGTCAGTGCTAATGTGATTTCCCACTTATCTTTTGGTTTAATGTTAAGTGATGTAAATATTTTGTTATATCCACATGGTTTTGTAAATATTATTTTGTGGATTTAAATTATACTTTTGAAGTAAATTGATGCATGACATGGGATTTTACTGATAATCAGTTTATAAATTGAAACATGAAATTGTGGTTATGATTGTGTTGGAAAATGAGAGCCTGAGGCTCCGTAGTTTGGGGGAAATTGTTTTTATGATTTTAGAAGTGTTAAATTTTATTATTTACAGGGTGGCAAAGTCCGAAAAACAGACGGGATGCTGTCCAAATTTTTATAAAATATTTTTGAAAAGTTTTAAAATAAAAATGAAAAATTTCCCCATCGTTTCCGCTGTTTTTGGAAAGATTGAGAAAGATTATGGCTTAGTTCTGCGGGGGATCCTTTAGTTGAGCGAAAGGGCTAGCTGGAGGGTCACCGTAGGGTGCCAGCAGATCGCCTAGAGAAAGGGGTCTGTCAAAGTGGTATCAGAGCGCGGTTTAAGCGCGATTTTGGAAATAAAAGTTGAGTATGTTTTGTTTTGATAATGAAATACACAACCACATGTATTTTAATGTCATGCATCGTAATTTGAAAAGATTTTCAAGTTTTTCATAAGTTTGATGTTTCGAAATCACATCACTATGGATCGATGAGGACGCGGTAAACGGGGTTCCGATAAAGCTTTGGTAAGAGCTTCAGCTGTTGAGGCACCATTTTTGAGGAGTCTGAACGTGGTATGGGGTCTGTGAATGCCCCAGTTAAGCAGCCTACAATTGAGTAGAGAGGATCGGATGGCTAGGCTACGGGAGGTTTTAATGCGCAGTAATTTGCGCAGATGTTAGCAGCGGCGATGCAGTAGCCGCGGGAGGCTCCTAGTGGTAGGAAAAAAAAAAAAAAAATGATATTGAGAGTATAAAGAAATTGAAAGAAAAGCGCGATGACGAATTGATCAGCGTTTCAGTAAGGTGACTGCAAAATATGAGATAAAGCTATAGATTGATTTTCGAAATAAATGTTAAGGTTGAGGTAAATAAAGGAAATTTATAAGGATATGACATTGTATTGTTGTCATAAGTATATGATTCTTGAAGGATTTATTAGTATTAAGAGTATGGATGAGAAAGGATGATAAGGTAGTATGGATTGTTTATTGATGAATGACGATTTAGCATTTAACAGTTACGTGAAGCATAAGAATATGCAAATTGATTTATTAAGTTTTGATTATTATGAGAAGTGATAATAGGAAAATGATGATTGCCTGAAATATTTTTAAGTATAATTATTTAAAATGATTTGAGAATGATTGTTATATGGAATAGAATTCCCCAATTGCAGCATTTTAATATCGTTTCTTACGGATGATTCGTTTATAACGAATAAAGTTTATATAGGTAGCAGAGTAAAACTCGTAAACCTAGCAAGTCAAGAGTTTAAGACAGACTTGATGCTATCAGATGTATGTATGATTTTGATGTTTCATTAGGCATGAATTGGCCGTCTAAATATAGAATGATGGATTATTAAAGGAAGAAAGTTATCGAAAGGAAGTGAAGTTCAATAGATTTGGGGAACCAGATGTAATTTTAGGTGATATGAGAAAAATGTTTCTTACAAGTATGATAAGTATGATAAGTATGATGAAGGTTAATAAGATATTAAGAAAAGTGTATTAAGGATACTATTAATTTAGGATATGTAAAGCTTTCTAAGATGATTTTCGAAACTCGCCAAGGGCATTTTGAGTTTCTAAGTGATATCATTCAGATTAATAAAAGCTCTATTCATTTTTATGAAATTGATAAGCGAAGATTTCATATTTTACTTAGGTAAGTCGATCATTACCTTTATGGATGATATAACCTTATGTTTTGATCAATTGGAATGGATATAGAGTTATTTTGTTTAATTATTATTTAGCACAATGCGTAGAACTTGAAAATGTTGATATGATGAATCATAAAAGTGTGGAATTAATTGGAAGGATAATATGTAAATGAAATAGATCATGCATGATTCAAAATTTTGAGTTTAGATAACTTTTTGATTGATGGATGGTATGTAATGAGATTTGGTCATTATATGTAGACATAATTCTCTATTTTGAGTACAAATGAAATTTGAGGATTTCAGCCTCTCTTAGAGAAATTTTCAGAGTTAAGTGTTGATATCGAATCTAAATGTGATTAATTGTGTGAGTAAAGTATTGTTGTTGAATAATAGAGTTGCGCAGCGAAAGCGTAAGGTATAATCTTTAGTTCCAAAACATTCATATTTATTAGAATCGAAATCAAGATATGAAGCAGTAAACTGTAAGTTTGAGATTATGGAGAGAGACTGAAAGACATTCCGGTAATTAGGAAATTTCCGAATGTGTGCTTTCAAAGGACTCTTCTGGTTTACCATCCGAGAGGGAAATTAGTGAATATGACCAGAAGTTGTAGTGTTCATTACATTTGAATTGGCTATTGATTTGGAATTGATGTGAATAATTGATGATTGAGTTTTGAAATGCTTAGATGATATGATTTTATGGTTTGAGTAATTAAATCAGATATGACATTATTATGTTTAATAATTGCTTAACATAAAGCGTGAATTTTGAGAATGTTGATAGTAGGAATCTCAAAAGTCATAGAGTTCATTAGAAAGGTAACAGGTAAGTAAGATAGATCTCTTATGAATCAGATTTTTGACGTTAAATAATCTGTTAACTGATGGAAATGATAAAATGAGGTTGAGTTAGTATATATGGACCTAATGAACAGAGTCTTCCGAGCTTATCTGGATAAGTTTGTAATTGTGTTTATTGATGACATTCTAGTGTATTCAGACAGTAATGAGGAGCATGCAGAACACCTCAGAATAGTATTACAGACTCTACGAGAGCACCAGTTGTATGCAAAATTCAGTAAGTGCCAGTTTTGGTTAGAATTGATTAAAGATTTCGATTGTACGATAGAATACCATCCCGGGAAAGTAAATGTAGTGGCGAATGTCTTGAGCAAGAAGCCTTAAGAGGCACAATGCTGGCTCTTTACAAATTGCTACCTCCTTTAGCTATATCCATAGTTTGCCGCAGCTATCGAGTGGGATTCTGTCAAATGTTTAGTATGTGAGTGGAAACTAATGTCTTCCAGTAAGTTCTGGAGCTGTCGTTTCTAGTATTAACTTCACTTGGTACAAGCATGGCTTTGGTCTTGTGCTTTCTCCTATGTTTAGGGCTTCGCTTGACTAGCCTAGAAAAGCTGAAGAATGTAGATAAAGAAAGGCAGGAGGTGATGAATGGGGTGATGTTTATCTATATAAAGCGTTTATTTTGGTTGGGATGACAGTTTCACAGAACAGTTCTGAGCAGGACGGTATTCATGTTGAAGCTATTAAAAGTGAAAGAAAACAGAATTTTGGAGTTAAGTGTGAATCGGGATGAAATAGTAAAATTGTGTAGCAAAAGTGTAATAAGTATCCTTTAATTTGAGAAATTCATGTCGATTAGATTTGAAATTTGAGTTATTAAACAATAAATATCAATTTGGAAATGACAAGATGAAATATATATATAAATGAGATAGTTTTAATGCCATAAAATATGATCCTGAGTAGAATAGTGGTGGATCCAGCAGGGGAGTAATACCCAGAGGATAGTCTGGGAGATATTGCAGTCAAGCTAGAATATTTGCAGCCATTCAGCAGAGAGTTGATGCTGATCTAAAAGAGGATATAGATAATGATTCTTGAGTTGATAATGATGTTTAAGTATTGATTGATTTAAGAGCTCTCTATTTTATTAATTTTGTGGATCTTATTGGTGGAATTAGTTTGGACGCGAGATTATAAGAGTGTAGTACCAAGTAATTTTCCCTCAGATGATGAGGTGAGTTTAGGTTGATGTTAATATTAGGTTTTGACTTGAAAGATGAGACAAATCAGCCTGTATCTTTGGCTGTGTTGATGATCTAATAAGGAAAAATGAGAGTCCTATTAGAGATATGGTATGTAGATCCTTTAGTAGTATTGTAGTTTATAAGTTTTAAATGATTGAAATTCTTGAGAATGAATGACAGAGAACTAGCGAAGTATAAGTTTCTAGTTCAATTTCTAAAAGAGAAACTCATGAAAAAGATATCTGAACAGGATGTTCAAACAATGATGATGTAAAGGTTAGAGTGATGATACAGAAGATGTTATGAATGATGCTACAGTAAAGAAGGATTCGAAAGAGAGAATCATCAAGATGAGATCATTCAGGAATTTCGAGGACGAAATTTTTATAAGGAGGGGAGAATTGTAAACCCTTTATTTTTATTATTGTACGGATTCCCAGGAACAGTCCCTGAGTGTTGATTAGAGACCCTAAATGAATTATGGAGACGTTTAAGGTCATAGAGAACCCATAGGAATTGATTTAAACTCAATTGGAGGTTAAACGGGAAGTTAAAAGCGTAAATGAAATCAAATAATCTTTAATGTAAAAAGGGACTAAAGTGAAGATAACTTTTAATAATTGTGGTCGCAGTAAGATTAAGCAAGAATCTAAGGGAAGAGAATGAAATTGTCTTAGGGTGTAAGTGGAATTATTGAGAGTGTTGTGGAGGAAAATAGAAGCCAAAATGTTGTGTTGACTTTTAAAAACAAACAGAACCAGTCTCTTTCTCGCGAAGAAGAAAGAAAGAAAGAGAGAAGAAAGAAAAGATAGGAGAGGAAGAAGCTGCCGACGTCGGAATAACCTCAACGTCGATCGAGTAGCTCGCCAAAACGTTGCAGAACCAGCCGCCTAGCAGCAGCGAAGAAGCCACCTGAAGCTGGTGACGCGCGATGCCAAAACGGAGCAGAAACCGAGCTGATCGCCGACGAACCAGCTCAGATCGCGCGGAAGGAGACGCCGACGAGTTGCTGCAGCTTGATCTGCACGTGAACCAGCTCGAAGCCGATCAGATCAACGGCAGAAACGGCGCAGAAATCACGCGGAACCGCAGGTGCCAAGCTGAGCAGAACCAGACTTCGCCGCGCGTGAATCAGTCCCGATCGGCGCGGAAGAAGACGGCGACGATCTGTCGTCCGACCACCTGCAGATCCGTGCGTGAAACCCACCCGATCCACGCCACTTTCAGCTGCAACTGAGCTCGATTTCAGCTCGAAACCAGTGAAGAACGCAGCTGAAACTGAAATCAGAATAGAGAAGGTAGATCGGGGAAAAAGAAGGAGAGATCAGCCGCGAGAGAGAGGATTCGCGTGAAGGAAGAAAGGAAGAAGAAAACCCAGTTGTTTCACGCCCCAAAAAACAGCTCGAAATCAGTTCCGAAACGAGCTCAACACGAAAAGGAAATATGGGGTGAGTTGTTTGAGTTTTAAGTTGATTTTTATTGGTGATTAAGCTGAGTTCGAATTGGATTTTATTATGATTGGGTTATTGATTTATATTGAGTAAAAGTAAGTTGAAAAATAAGAGAATTGATGTTTATTGGGAGCTTAGAAAACTAAGAAAATATCAAGGATTCAAAGAGAAATCAAATCGTTTAATAAATTAGTTTAAAGGACAATTTCGTAAATTGGCCCATATGGCGTCCGTTGAGAGTTCGGATGACCCTAATGAGTTTAATTAGGCGTATTTAAGTTGATAAAAGTCGGAAATTTAATTAAGGAATCAAAATGGAGAGATTACGCCTAAAAATGGTCAATTAGAGACGATGATGTAGTTTTTAATTATTTTGAGTTTACGGAAGTTGATGTGAGCGTAAATTTACATATATATATGTTGTGTAGATGACGAATAAGCTGGTGGAGTAATGGAAGAACGATAAGGAGCAGTTTAGAGCCTTCCGGAGAGCTATTCGGAAGTGATAGCGAAAGGTGAGTGTCAAACTGATTTTTAAAATGTTTTTGTTGATTTGGATCATGACTAATTGTTTCATGCATGTTTTGATATTTTTGATGAAAATGAAATATGATTTAAATGATAAATGGCACGGTAACTGATGATATGATTTTGTGATTTCATGAAATGATGGTTTCATGTTTGAATTGCTTATATGTGAAATGGATTGAAAATATGAAAGTAAAACCTATGGCTTTCCATATAGTATCATATAAGTACGGTCTGGGTAGAGTACCTGAAGCGTGCATTGGTAGAGTAGTAGTGTCAGCATGTTATTAACTATACTAACCGCGGGAGATACCCGCAAAGAGTCGTGTCAGTCACATGTTTAAGAGATTAGGCCAATGCACGTGAAAGGTATATTATATGCTAGCTTACCCGAGCGAGACAGGGTCCGCTCTGTAGCGATGCAGGATTCCGCTGCATGACCTGGAAAATGAGCGATGCAGGATTCCGCTCCATACTAGGGGGCCATGAGGAACGGGTCACTATAAGTTGGCGGGAGCCGGATTGGTTGGCAGGACACCTTCGAGCGGAGTCGGACCATATCCGGTTTATGATAATGAAAACGACTGGTTGGCAGGACACCTTCGAGCGGAGTCGGACCAGTTCGTTTCATTAAAAAGAAAAATGATTTTTGAATAAAAACCCCGCAACCATAGGAGATCCCTTTATAAAGTTGATAACCGTGCAATATGTGTTTTATATTAATAATGCATGAAACTTGATTGTAAATAAATGAATTTGAAAATGTTTTAGGGAGGTTTTTATAAAGTATGGCTTTAAAAGAGATTATATGACCCTCACTGGGCTTTTAAAGCTCACCCAACGTTTTCTGTATTTTTAAACAAACCTCCCAGGCACAGGTACCATAGCTGCGGATTTCCCCGGACGACATTAGATAGTCGCGGCGTCAGTGCTAATGTGATTTCCCACTTATCTTTTGGTTTAATGTTAAGTGATGTAAATATTTTGTTATATCCACATGGTTTTGTAAATATTATTTTGTGGATTTAAATTATACTTTTGAAGTAAATTGATGCATGACATGGGATTTTACTGATAATCAGTTTATAAATTGAAACATGAAATTGTGGTTATGATTGTGTTGGAAAATGAGAGCCTGAGGCTCCGTAGTTTGGGGGAAATTGTTTTTATGATTTTAGAAGTGTTAAATTTTATTATTTATAGGGTGGCAAAGTCCGAAAAACAGACGGGATGCTGCCCAAATTTTTATAAAATATTTTTGAAAAGTTTTAAAATAAAAATGAAAAATTTCCCCATCGTTTCCGCTGTTTTTGGAAAGATTGAGAAAGATTATGGCTTAGCTCTGCGGGGGATCCTTTAGTTGAGCGAAAGGGCTAGCTGGAGGGTCACCGTAGGGTACCAGCAGATCGCCTAGAGAAAGGGGTCTGTCAAAAGCAATGAGTGGATATAACTTTTGAAAACTAAATAAATCATTTTCGATAATAGTTAGCAAAACATAATGTTGGTAAGAAACATAAAATCTCAATTGTTCATATTCATTCATATATAAAAGTAATATTGAATTTACATCTGTATCATTTTATATCATAATAAACTGAAAACATCTATATGGATCATTTTTATGCATTTATAAAATTTCAATATACACCAATCTAGTACCCAGGGTGATATGTCATACGTAGTGGAGATACTCAATACACACGTAGAGCGAGGGATAACATCTACCATATACATTAGGCAACTCAATGACTCTAGATATTTGTCATACACGTGTTGGGCGACTCTCTAAGACTTACACATGTGAAGCCTGCTGATCGTTAGAGGGAATGATACAATCCTATTGTTCTAAAAGTCTCATTTCAATCATTTTCGACTTTCAAATTATTTTTATGTACAAATTACATAACTTTATTTTTTAATATAAATATAAATCTTAATAAATATTCTTCTCAAACATAAATAAATAATCTTTAAATTATTCTAAAGCTTTTTATATAATAAACTCAAGTTGGAAAACAATAAATTCTGATTGGAATTTCAAATACATAAACATATATACATATACAATTAAATTCTAATTCCAAACATATAACAAAATTAATAATTCAGGAAATTATTTTACTAACAAATAACTCATTTCTAATGATCCATAAGTAATAAAATCTGAAATGTAACCATAAATAATCAATTCAAAATAAATAAAATAATCTACTCACAAAGTAGATTTCAAGCTCTATTTAGAACCACTAGCACCCGTAGTATCTTTGAGTCATTTTCCACCTAAAAACAACACAAAAACCTATTTAGAATCTATAAAAACCAAACTAAAAAAATTGAATCCAACACTAAAATAATTGCACACCAAAAGATTTGCTTCCAATTATTTCTTTTTTCTTTTCTTCTTTCTTTTTGTTGCTCATGGTTCTTCTTCTTCTTCTCTTCTTTTTTTACTTTTTCTCTTGTTTGGCTACATGTTGGCCATGAGTGTACATAAGTTGTGTTATATATATATATATATATATTAATTTTGAACATCAATATATAGATAAAGAATTGCATTGCCGACATGCACCCACACACACACTCTCTCAACCTCTGTTTGCATGCCACTTACAATTTTCATCATTATCTTTGACTTTTCTTCTTTTTATTTTTATTTTCTTCTCAATTGTTCTTATCTCCAATTCTCTCAATTGTATGTGTTGTGTTTATGTGTGTGGATCTGTCTCAGTCTCTCATTTCATTTCAATTTTTGCTTTTTGCTTTTTGTCTCATGTGCTAACCATTTAACAACCACATGCTTTCTTCTCTTTTTATTATTATTTTTTCTTTGTTTTGGTTCTTGTATCAACTATTCCACTGCATGTTTTTTTCTTCCATTTTCTATCTCCACCGAATTTCACCCATCCATGTATATATATATATATATATATTTTCAAAAGTGAGTGTATTTAATAGGAAAAATGGGTCACTCTAGTTCCCAATTTGGCCCCACTTAAATTTTTGCTCCATAAATAATTGTTGAGCTATTTTTATCATCTCAATTGGGCTCTTTCAATTTGAAATTTCTAATTGAGTCCTTTGACTTATTTATTTGAGCCTCATTTATGGTTTATTGATGAACAATAGACCCTATTTGAAAATGCTTTCGCATTGGCTTGAAATGGTACAAATGTAGAGGTTAAAATAACGGGACACCGTCACTTTATGCATAGATGTTTTCGGTTAGTACAAATAGCAAATGTTTGATCCATCAAATTAGATCGTGATAATTTTGCAAGGGTTGTTGGGTGTGGGCATGATGAGTTGGCTGACGGTGAAATGCGAACTTAAGATAATTAATCATAAAGGTGTGTTAATGTCTTTTTTTTTTTTAAATAAATTATTGTAATATGAATGAGATTAAAATTTAAGATAAAAACTTTTATTGGGAGAGATTCCAACTTCCACAAACCAATGCAGGACAGCAAACCAAATAGGTAACTTTAAACGCTGACAACCAAATAAGTACTTTTGATGGAATAAAACAATACATAAAATGCTTTAGATGGAATAAAACAAAATGCTCTACTATTGTTACCTTTGTATTTTTGTATATAAAAAGACCAACCACTCACATTTTCTCTACAAACCAAAAATTTCCTATTAAACTTATTAGATTTTTTTGAGTATGAATATGGATTTGAGGGTAAATTCGATACCCATTTATAAATGAGTATGGGTATGGGTATAGGGGAAGCTGTCCTATATCTATTTCTTCCAAATTATTTTTTAATAGATAAATAAATTAATGAGAATTATTAAATTATATATAAATATAATTACTTCAAGCTATTATCTTGATGGTTCCAAAAATTGTTACTAATTGACCGGCGAAACAGCAGTCATTATTTATCGATTACTCATTGATTAATCGATGAGTATAGTTCACGACGGTTAAACTCGATCAAATCTATAAAAAAAAATCCTAAGGGAGGTTAATGTTATTACAGGCGAAGAGATGATGAATGTTTTGGGCATGAGAATACCAATCCTTATACCCGTTTGACGACATCCCTAGTGAGTGATTATCTTGATGGATAGAATTATATATTTTAACACAGAACTTTAAATGCTAGCTAGATAGTTTCGAGTTATTTTCTACCTACCAAGATTCAAGATTGCCTCTCAAGTTATTTGAGATAATTATGGTTAGGTGTTCAATTTAATTTTTGTTACTAGGTTAAAACATATTTTTTAAATAATCAATCAAAACACACGCACAGAGTGCAAATCAAGTTATTTAGCAATTGATTCAATTTAAGCGATAGAGTAAAATATGGTGACAAAATTAAAACAATTTTTATGTGGAAATACCCAACGGGAAAAACCACAAGTCACTCTTGATTGGGTCTTAAAAATCCACTAATTGATAAATATTATATCCTTAACCTTAGTGAATAAGAATATTTTCTTACTGGACTATCTCACTTAAACTACCGTCGAATTTTTTCTTAATAATCTTACAAGACATATTAGGTGACTAAGTGTATATCCTCAAGCTATTCTTAAGCTTAATACTCCTATTGGTAAGAGCTATATTTATTAACTTACAAATGTATGATATATGCTAGTGATTTTTAGACACATTAAGAGGTAATTATAAAATTTCATCCAAAACATAATTAGAAACAAGGTTCCAAAAATTGTAACTCACTAATCAACCGGCGAAGTAGCGGTAAATGATTTATCAATTACTCGGTGATTAATCGATGAATACTGTTCATAACGGTCAAACTCGGTTAAATCTGTTAAAAAAAAATCCTAAGGAAGGTTAATGTTATTATGACCAAAACTTAGATGCGGATGTGATTTTACTAAACCTTAGGGGCTGTTTCTATAATTCTTCCTACTATATATACAAGCATAACACACCCTCACACAAACCCTAGCCGTCCAACCCTCCACGTCTCTCTCTCAAAACCAGGACGTTCATCACCTCACCTCACGCCTCCTCTCACGGTCTCTCGCATGCCGAGGTTCCGCTGTCACTTTCTTTGTTATAGTTCACTTTCTTTGTGTTTTGTCTCACACGAAGCAAACAGCAACACAGTCCTCCGCAGCCAGCAAAATGGACATGGACTACGACATCCATCTAACCAAAGAACTCGAATCGCTCGAAGCCAGCTACTATTTCCACGACGACCACGATTTTTACCCAGACCTCGACCTACCTGAACAACACCCACTGGATTCACCACCCTTTTTCGACCCCCAAATCAACGGCCACAACAAACGTCCCAGATCTGACGCTCCCGATTCCCCGCTTGACGACACTCAACTCCCTTCCGACGAGAATATAACGAAAATTGTGGATTTCGACGATGTGGAGGAGGAGGAGGATCGAAGTCGATACTCACCGTCGCCGCCGCCGCCGCCGCTGCCCCCGGCGGTGGATACAGAAGATGTGAGAGTCGTGGAGGAGAAGATTTTGTCGAGGTATGCATTCGAGATTGACGGGGAATGCATGCCGGTGACGGCGCCCGGCGGCGATAGGGTTTACGCCAAAATGTGTAGGTTCGAGACAGAAGAGAGAGTGAAGAATATTCACTTTCCTGGCGGTTCTCGGCTCGCCGGACTGACCGTGATTTTTCTGTCCAAAAACTCGTCGTGCATGGTAAGTGGTTATGTTAGTCGATTGATTCTAAATTTTTAATGATTTTTGTGTTCAAATTTTTCAAGACTCTGTTTGTTCTGTTCAATGGTCTGTTTTAGTAGCGACTCGTTTGACAGTTTGAGATCACTCTGTTAGTTAACAGCGTCCTATTTGTTGTTTGGTGCTGGTTTTGTTGTTTGAGATTTCTGGTCCAGCCGTCCAGTTGCAAAAAGCAAGCCAAGAAGATTAAAAATTTGCCTCTTATCTACCACTAGTGAACTTGGGACATAATTTTAAAAATTTGCCTCTTGTTGCTTCAGGTTGCTTGGTTTATTATGTTCAAATGACAATTTTAATTTAAGGTCAATACAGATAAAGTTCATGAAACTTAGAATGACAAGAAAAAGATGATTGAAGGATCTCAAGGTCCAATTTAATGTTAGTTGACCCATGCTATTCTAGGATATACAAACATAAACGAGTTTACGATGTAATGAAGAAGTGTCAATGATCATGTGCACTTTGTTATCTTTAATGTGACTTACCACATTATGGTTTTGTCGCTAGTGTTTTGTTCTCTAATCATGTAGATTTCAAATATTGCTCTAATTTTAGTCCTTGAACCATTAACAAATTATTTAAATTTTGCAGGATGGCGCTACAATTACTGTCCTGATTATAGCCGCAGCATCCTTGGTTGTTGTGGAGATAGCTGGAAATCCAATTTATGACATTGTTGGTTCAATCATAATTGCCAACATTCTTGGATCGGTACATAATATTTGAACCTTCCATTTTGTACGTTTTGATCAGATTGTATGTGATTACTATATGACTGTTTGCAAACAAATGATAGTACTAGTTAACTACTAGATCAAAAACTTAAAACTTCAAACAATAATAGTAAGTTGTGATACATTTATTTATGTGCAAAATTAACAGACTTTGCATATGACCAGGCCTAAATAGAAACACAAATACTAATATAAATGCCAATCATATGGTGGTATTAGAACTCAACAACTTTAACCAAAACTGTCTTTCAGGTTATGTTAAGTAATTGCTAGATAAAAAAGCTTTAACTTGCAGGCAAGTGGCTAAACAATAGTTTTGAGCCCTAAAAATTTGTAGAGGGCAGGAATTTCTTCATGCATTATAAGTAGTTGCTATTGAAATCCACTAATTTGATGTTGTTTGAATACTTTTTAGTTTCCCGCTTTCCTTGTTTTTGAGGGTATTTTAAGCGCTATATCTTGTGTATTCATTGTTTCGATGTTCAATTAAATTGAAGTAGGACTAGTACTAATGGTGGCCCTATCAACATCACTGAAAATGGGCAAACAAGATATAGATGACCTCATTTGGATCAATACTCATGAACTTCACTTGTGACCTACATCGCTTTTTCAACTAAATTTCAGTGTTTAGACCTTCAAAATTGTGTTTTTGCTGTTTTGAAAAGTTCTCCGTCACCAAGTACTTTTAGTAGGAAAGTTCAAAGTTGTTGCTGTTTGTTTTGTTAAATTTTCAAAGGTATTTACAATCTGTGATACCGTGATTTTTAGTCGATTACTGTTTTGAGTTGGTTTACTATCTCCAAGGTTGAAACATTGTATTGTTATCATTGTTATTACCATGCAATAACATCTTTCGTTGATGAACTTTATATTTCTTCGACTTTTCATGTTTTCACCTTGTCAGGTTATATTAGGGATTGATCATGGGAGTTATCATTTTATATATTTTTGTTTAGTAAATTTTATTACAGAGAGACTGGAGATATGAGTGAAAATTGTGTAATGTTTCTTCTCTTTTTTTATTTCTTTCTTCGTGGTTATCTATCCATGTGCAATGTGCAAATACACGTGGCTGTATGTGTTTGACAAAGAGGGTTAAGCAACTTGTCGTTATTTTAGTTGACAAAGTTCTTTTATGCAGGTGACTATGTTTCTTGGATATTTGAATCGGGGTTGTTTGATTGGTAGAGCCATGCACGAGGATGATTTGGATAAGATCTTTCATTTTCTAAAAAATGATCCGGTATAATTATATTAAATCATTCTACTTCATTTATCTTTTATATTTGTCCATACTTACCCATTTTGATCCATTTGAAACTTTTTGTAGGTTGTGGATTCTATACATTATTTTGAAAGTGAGGTGATTAGACCGGGATTATTTCGATTTGTGACCGAAATAGGTGACTTTTCTTAGGATATTATATTATTTTCTGTTTTCCTTCAACTTGGCTTTCTAATCATTAATTTGATATGTCCATCAATGTTTTAGATTTTTGTGGTGTTGATTGATATTTTATGCTGAGATTAAAACCTCAAAAGAATAACTATGTTATCAATATTAGAATATTGTCAATGACATTTTTAGTGTTATACTTCGTTATCTAACCATGTGTAGATTTTCTCATTAAAAGCTTTTGAAGTCAAATCTATTGTTGTTACTTTAGTTGTAAAGGCTTCTTTTTTCTTTTCTTTATATTTGAAAGATGTTCTAGAAATTTGATCCTATAAAAATTTGCCTAGTCATAATTATCATGAATAATGGAGATTTCTTCTAAGGGTCTGTTCTTTTATTTTTAAGAAAGATGAGTTTTGCCAGCAGTCCTGTAATATTCTTATATAAAATGAGATTCTCTTAACCTCGTCAATGCAAAGATTTATCCCTTCTTAGTGGTTCTTCTTTTGTTATTAGGAAAGATGAGTTTGGCCAGTGGTCTTGTAATATTCATATAACAATGAGGTTTACTTAATGTTGTAAATATGGATTTTTTTTAACTTCGAAGGAGCTTTTCATTCTATTTCAACAGTGATGAGTTTGGTGAGTTCACTTACCATATGCTTACATAAAAAAAGAGAGATTTGCTTAAGCTTGTCAAACTTGTCATTGATGTATTTTTTGGGTTGAGATCCAAAGAAATAACAATGTCTTCTTTTATTTTCTATTAATTGAAAAATTATACTTGCGTAAAAAAGTGAGATTTGCTTAAGTTTGTCAAACTTGTCATTGATGTATTTTTTGGGTTGAGATCCCAAGAAATAACGACGACTTCTTTTATTTTCTATTAATTGAAAATTATTTATTTTTTATATATGTGTGTGTTAGAAAGCACAAAAATACTGCAATTTTATGTTGGATATATTTATAAGAATGGTATTTTGGTGTTGAATTTTCTGATAGAGGATGAATTTCTTAGAAAATATAACAAGTTTTATAATTTACATTCTCGGTTTCTATCTCTTTTATTTTGGGAGGTCTATTTCTATGAGGTTCTACAACGACCATGTTATGAGGCAGATTGCCTTTAGCTTTTATCACATTTGTTTTTGTAGGCAGCTTGGAGATCTCCTCGTTTACCCTTTTATATTTAATTTGCTATTTTTTAGGTGCTTTCTAAGTGTCTTGTGAAATCATACTCGAAAAGGTCTTAAATATGTGGTTTTGCGTCAGTATCTTAAATTTTGTTATGATAAAATTTGATGTAGTTTTTAGTTGGACAGATTAAATGGAGTTCTTGGGATATTGTCATGATAATTAGTTCTCAAACTGCAAGATGTACAAAGGGGTTACCGATATGAAACCTATAACCATACAATTGTACCAATGCCAATTGTTTTCTTGAACATTAATGTAATTCTCCTCATGAAATTTGGTATAATCGATCTTGTATTAAATTTGCTTTAATGCTTTTTAATGCGATCTAACGATTGATTATCATTTATATCTGGGTTTGATGGCTTCAGTTTATGTTTAATATACTTAGTTGATCAAATTAACTTTTAAAAATGATCCAATGGTGGCTTGCTCTATGAAACAGATTTCATCAAAGAGAAAGTTGTGTAGATTTATCTAGAGAGGTCTGGATATGGAGAATGGGCCAAACAGGTAAATAATCTAATCTTTTGTCTCAATTTTTAATTATAACTTTGTTATTACGTATGTGTATTGCTTTAATGTTTATATATATGATATGTGCATAAATTTTTGTCTTTCAAGCATGTTTTGTTGAATTTGAATGTATATGTTGTTTCTTTTTTCACTTATTGATTGCAGTCGGTTATACACAGTTCCATAAAGCTGCAAGGCAGAAGAATGATTCCGCTTTGCTTAAAACTATGGCTGACTATGGTAGGCATGACATACTGTTCAAATATTGTGTTAAATCACAATGATAAGTCTATTGGGTTTGTGGACTTTGAAATTTACATGTCGAATACTTAGATTAATCTCTTGGATCTCCCTTTTCAACCTGTCCACTTCACTTCCTAATGTTGTAATCATATTCTCACCTGCATTGAGAACTTTTAGTATTTATGATGCCATAAAGTTCAAGTCATAAATCACCTATTGAATTGCATCGGTGATTTATGACTTGAACTTTATGGTTAGGTGAGGAACTGGTTACAACTTTAGGAAGTGAAGTTGACAGACTAGAAAGGGAAATTTGAGATTAATCTGGGTGTTCGACATGTTGTACATCTAAAAATAACAGTCGGTTCTTTTGTGATATATGAAGACAGTCTATAATGATATTAGTGGATGTAATCATAGCAAGATTTTACAACTATTGATATGCCAGAAGTTTTCATAGATATGGTTTATGTTTTGAGAACTTTGGTTGTGAGAAGGTTTTGATTTTAAAGGTGAAAGTTCTTGCAATCAAATTAGTTGAATTATTTTCAAATAATTTCTGTTGGTTGTCGAGCTTGATGGCTTTTTGGCAGTTTAATTTACTATGCATTCAAATTAAAAGTCAACTCTCAGGGGAGGTCTAATAACATTACTCCTTTACTAATTTTGGAGGTCTCAAATTGGGGTGGTTATAAGCCTGCTTTAAATATTTGTATAAAGCTAGGCCCTACCCTATTTGGAGCAGGCTTGCCCACACAGCTTGGACTTACCATGGTTTTACCTTGTTTATTTTATGTAAAATTTATTATATATATGTAATATTTTTACCGGTTGATAATTTGTATCACTTATTGATAATCCATATAAAAGAAAGGGAACTTATTTGTTAGTGATTATAGTATAACCATTAGCAATCAAATTAATGTATATCATATCTCTTTGGTTAGAAGAGGATCAGTAAAAAGCAAGAAATAAAAATTAAATCATGATTATTTATTGAGAAATTATATATAACAAATTAAAATTTTAAGTTTTAAGATTTATTGATTTGATTTTTAAATCAAGTTAGAGATATCAATGGTTAATATAATAGATGAAAAAAATTTACTAAAAATTTAAAAAAATCCAGGGCATTCGTTCCTCATCCTTACACGCCGGGTCCGCCTGGCAGATAGGATGACTTCGTTTTGAATTGACCCATGAAGCCATTTGGCATGTTTGGAGTGTTGAACATGCCATCCGAAGTTTCCTAGTAATCGGAAGGTTCTATACGTGGTCTTAACACGTTGCCAACACGTTGCCTAGTCAAAGTTCTTCACTTTTTGAAGTTTCCACCTGCTTTCCCAAACACTGCTATGATGATATACATCCTAGTAAGCAAACTCAATCAAGTTTCAAAGAAGTTGCCTATGATATTTGTTGGGTGTGTATATATACATACATACATAAACATCTCATAACTCATAATATTGCATGTAGGGGTGGTTTGGAGTTAGTTGAAGTATTTTAGTTTAGGATTTTTTTTTTTAATTTAAAAAAAAAAAAAAGGAAAAATGAGTGTAGTGTCGATCTTTGATGTTCGAGAAAAGATTATAGACAGAAAAGGCGTAAATGCAGCTTGCCCATATTGTGGAGGGCCTGTAATGGCTTTTGATTTTGATGCTCATTTGCTTTTCTGTTTTATTCCCATTTCACACAAAATCAAGAAGAAGTTCTACTGCACCATTTGCTCCAGACGCCTGCTTCCTGCCCATTGATTTTCATATTTGCTTCTTTCCTACTCTCCATGCATAATTATACTTTTGAGTCATACTGCTTTCTCATGATTCCAGTGTTTTCAATATAAACATTGGGAAGTTTAATGTTAAGTTTGTAATGCTACGTATATACTTTGATAAAGATTATGCAGTTTAATACGGTTTTTATGTTTGTGAAGTTGCATGAGAAGCGGTTATATATATATCTATGTATATGTTTGCAAATTTGAACACATAATATGTGACAATGGTGGAACTAGAAATTGATATGAGAGAGGGCACTTTAAAAAAGAACAATATTTAAGAATAATTATAATTGATATCATATATATTTTCTATTTATGAATTTATTCCTTAAAATAATTTTATGTTATACGAAAACAATTGATGTCGAATTGAAACTACTGCATCTATCAATTTTTTCATTTATTAATCTTCAACTTGATTATGTAGTCAAAACTATTTATATTTATATAAAGTACAAAATTAATTATTAAACTAAGGCGTACGATGTAAAGGAAATCATATATCATATGTTATATATTTTGTTAATAAAGAAAATGAAGATTTAGTTCTCTAAGTTGTATGGTATAAAATAACTTAACATATAATCATACAATATATTTCTTGAATTTCGATGCAACAAGTTTACACTATAAATGCACAATATTATTATTAAAAATTCAATTAGGAATAAGATCTTGGTTAAGCTGAAAATATTATACATAACAAAAATATTCAAAAAAATAATGGTAATTAATAAAGAAAATACTAATTAAAAATATTTTTTTTCTTATTTGGAGAACGAGAGATTTAAACTTAGACTTTGGTTTTACCGAGAGGTGTGATTACTAATTAGGCAATGCCTACAACCATAATTGAAAACAAATATTACAAAAACGTTAACAAATAAAAGAGATAAAGAAACACATCATAAAAGTTAGGAAAGAATGAAGGAAAATAGAATAATATTAAATTTATTTATGAAATTAAATATGTAAAATTTGAAAATTGAAAATTTTTTCAAAAAATTTGAGGTGGGTCATGTGCCCTGTCTGGCCGAATGCCAGGTCTGCCACTGAATATGTGGAATCTAGCGTGAGATTAGACCATGCTTGTTCGTTTGATATATTTTTAATTTGCGGAGCATTGTCGATTTTGAATTATTATTTATTATTTGTTTAATTTATCTTAAAACAGATATCCCAAAACTAGAAACAGAAAAACGTTCTTGGACTTTTACCACTCTAAAATGAGTCAAAACAGTAAACACTTTGTTCTTAAATCTTCATAACAAAAAAATAATATATATATATGGGGTTGGTATTGTTGTTACTATTGGTATTGTTGTATTATGTGAGATAAACGCTGAACAACTCAAAGAATGAGTGACGAATTCATCTTAAGAATACCGTAATTATTACAAGCCTCAATACTTTCATATTAGGGTTTTTTTTTTGCTGCAAATTTTTTATAATCTGGAAAGTCTTCAGAATTTTAGTTTTATATAGTATTACCTGATCATATTATTACTATTTTTCTAACATAAATTAGAATCACACATTTTAGAATGCCTATATGGAGTCCTCTTAGGTACACTTTGGGTATGCATACATTTAGCAAAAAAATATGTGATTACATTCTAAAATATGTGATTGTAATTTGTTATATGTGATTATAACTAAACATGTGTGATTACAATCGATAAATGTGATTACAATTAGTAAATTGGTAAATGTGATCATATTTACTTATTATAATCATATATAACATATAACAAATTATAATAACATATTTTAGAATACAATCATACATTTTGTTTTGTTAAGTGTATGTCTATCCCGGACGTATGCTAGAATGTGCCTATATATATAAATAAAGAAATCATGTGAGAGAAAGGGCAATACTAGGAGAGAATATTAAAATAATTGTTCTTTACTTTAAAAAGTAAATGCATAAACGAATAGAGAAGAGAGAAGATGTTTAAATATGACTGAAGTTAATAATATGAGTACATCTTAGTTGTTCAACTCATTATAATCTAAAGTTCAATAAATTGTATAAGAATATATGTATATATATAGTGTAACAATTTGATTTAACTATATGTAGGAGGTGCTGCAAGAATAGTAGTATTTTTATCATATTTCATTTGTAGGTGAAAATCCAAGAATTAAGGACTAAAGAAACAGTGATGCATAGCATGTGTATTATATTACACATAAATATTCTTCAAAATAATTTATTAAGAGAATTCGATACATGGTTCCTATCAAATTATACCATTCGTTGAGGTTTAAAGAGCACTCCAGTTGTTTTCTAGATCATAAATAATATCTTCGCATTTTCATTTTGTCTTGTATACTTGCCTGAATCACAAAAAGTAAAAATAAAAGCTAATGTTAAATTTTCCACAATAATTTTAATTTCTGGTACTTGCTATTACTGACATTTAATAAAATTTGATCTCCAAATTTTTCCGAATTTGACATTTCATTTGTTGTCCTGAATATATGCAGCACATTATCGAACACATTAAAATTGCCAAGACCACATGATAGAGAAAACAAGTGAGAAAAACACAATTTAGCAAGGATGAAGTCTCCAAATTATCTCAAATTGCAGAAAACAAATTATAATTAATCATGACAAGAGAAATAGAAGAGTTAGATGTTACTGTTCAGCTTCTAGTCATAGGCCACCTCTGAAGTTTGGTTATATTCAATACCATTGCAATGTAGAGTCTATCTTTTGCATGGTTTAGAAACAAGAAATATGCGTGTCTCCATGATTTGTTTAAAAATAAAGAACCAAGAACTCCCCAAAATCCTACGTTGAATCCAATCGCCAAGCAAACATAGAATTCTAGAGTTATGATCACATCATCATCACTATGGTTGTGTGTGATGACTGTTGGTTCTTTAGTCTCCGAACACTTGTTTGGAAGTGGAGGTCCACAAAGGTTAGGATTTCCCAGATATGCACGAGCTTCAAAACTCTGTAGTTTAGTGTTGAAAGGAATTTTTCCTGATAAGTTGTTGTTTGACAAGTCCAACACACCAAGAAAATTCAATGAAGAAAAGCTAGGAGGAATTTCACCGATCAGCTTATTATTTGACAAGTCAAGTGAATCGAGCAAACTTAAGTTGTCGATTTTTGTAGTGATTGATCCAATTAAACTATTTCTTGATAGATTCAATGATCTTAATCCCTCAAGACTTGTAATCTCAACGGGAATTTCTCCAGAAAGTTTATTGCTTGAAAGATCAATGCATTTTAGGTATCCCAAATTTTCTTTGTACTCACGATCCATTCCTTTCCACATTATTATTGCTGTGTTCTCATAGCTAGCTCTCAAACCATCAGCATTAAGACCATAATAATAGATATATGAGATCTCTATGGTGGATTTTGAGCTTGATCTTTGAACCATTGCAGTTAAGTTGTTGAGACACTTTGGAATTGTCCCTGAGATATTGTTCAAAGAGAAATCCATAAGTTGGAGACGGGATAGTTTACAGAGCTGTAGTGGCATACTTCCATTGAATTGATTGGATCGTAAAGCAAGAATGATCAAATTTGGTAAGCTATCTCCTATCCATAATGGAATTGTCCCAAAAAAGTTGTTTTCTCCAACATCAAAAATCTTAAGCTCATTGCACATATTAAATGATGGAGGCAATTCCCCGATAAAATGGTTATTGTGCAATTTTAACATTTCAAGTAAGCATTTTGGACCCATCAAGTTCGGAAATTTTCCAGAAAAGTTATTGTTTGCTAGATTTAGGACAACTAAATTTTCAATGGGCCATGAACAATTGGGTAACTCTCCTGAGAGTAGATTATTTGAGAGATCCAGATGTTCGAAAGTTATCCCACTGACTGAACATAAAAAAGAAATTGATCCTGAAAACTTATTTTGAGAAAGATTTAATGATGTTACATTGGAAGGAAACGAGGGAATTGGGCCTTCAAAATGGTTGAAACTAAGATCTAATCCAGGATAATTAACAAACTTCAATGACAAATCTGGCAAAATACCATTCATATGGTTATAAGAGAGATTTAAAAAATCTATGTTAGGAGAGAGTTCCCAGAATTGAATGGGAATGGTATCTGAAATATTGGTATTAGAGATATCAAGCCATGAATAACTCTTTTGAGTTAAGAGCCATCTTGGGAAATGAGGCCCAAGTTTGCAAGCCTGCAGTCTAATGGTCTGAAGTTGAAAAGAAGGAACCCAACCAGAGGTAAAGTTGAAAGTCAATAAGTTTGAAGATAGATCCAAATGTTTTAGGTGAGGGAGATTTGACATGTGGGCTTCCGTGATTGTACCTTCCAAAGAATTTGAGGAGAGATCTAGAAACTCAAGTTTGAAAAGTTGTCCAATACTTTTGGAAGTGATGACATTTAATCGGTTATTCCTGATATTTAGTACTTTCAAAGAGATAAATTCAGAGAAATCTGGTGATGAACCACCAAACATGTTCCTATTTAGTGACAAAGTTTCTAGTGAGTGTTTGGTGCAACCAGACAAGTTGAAGAGAAGATCCGAAAGCTGTACAGTAAAATTGTTTGAAAATAGATCTAATCTTTTTAAATTACAAGTGTTTGTAAAGGCTTCTGGACTGATACCGTCAATTTGATTATAAGGTAGGCCAAGCTGTTGAAGAGAGGTCATGTTTGAGAAAGCATATTTGGGAATATGTCCATGTAACTTGTCGGAAGAGAGGTCAAGAACTTGAAGAGCTGTCATGTTTGAGAAAGCAAATTCAGGAATAGGACCTTGTAGATTGTTAGAAGAGAGGTCAAGATATTGAAGAGTTGTCATGTTTGAGAAAGCAAATTCAGAAATAGGACCTTGTAGCTTGTTGGTAGAGAGGTCAAGATATTGAAGAGCTGCCAGGTTTGAGAAAGCAAATATAGGAATACGACCTCATAACTTGTTGGAAGAAAGGTCAAGATCAACAAGGCTACTACTGAAGTTGGACAACCAAAGGTATATTGAATTAGATAAATCATTCCCATAGAGATGAAGAAGAGAAAGAGAGTTAGAAGAATTAACGAAGGAAATAGAAGATGAAGTAACTGATGGAAGATTGCAGTTACTTAGCCCTACTTCTGTTAAAGAAGGTAGTTCACTAATGACTTGCATCCAATCTTCTGCTTGTGTAAGATTAACACCATCTAGATAAAGGTGTCTTAAAAAGGAGAGATGGGAAAGCCACTCAAGTTTGCCAGCATACATACCAGGGTAGCTATAGCCGCTGAGATGAAGAGATTGTAATCTTGACAGATTCCCAAGTTGATAAGGAACTTGACCACCAAAACCAGAGAATGAGAGATCAAGGTGCCGTAATTTCTTAAGGGAGCCAATGAATTCAGGGATTGGTTGTCCCCCAAATTCAATCCTACTCAATTTCAAATAATTAAGTTGCTGCAATTCAAGCATGGAAGAACTTAGGTTACCTCCCAAATGATGCCCACCCAAAGCATGAAGATCGAGCTTGACAACATGACTCGTCCGGTTGCTACAGGAGACACCTTGCCATTTGCAACAGTCCTTTTTGTCATCTTCTGGCCCCCATGAAGAAAGAAGACCATAATCATCTACGAGGCTTTGTTTGATCACCAAGAGAGCATGTCGTTCCCTCTCAATGCACTTTATAATGTGATCATCTTCCACGCCTAAATTGAATCCAGAGAAAGCTTTTGTAGAGAGGAGTGAAAATAAAACTATGAGCATGATAAGAAGGTGAGGTGACCTTCCAGAACTTATAATTGTAACCATATTCATAATCGAAGAGCCCAACTCTTTTAACATTTGCAGTATTGTTTAATGTATGTTTGAGCTCAACCCACGCACATATATATAGATCATGTGTCTGCTAGCTTCATGGGCTTTTAATATATTTTTTTCACTCCTATAAGATAAATGAATAGAAAGTGCAAATGTGACGAAATCTTGCCGTCCTTGGCACCTAAGCAGAGACAAATACAAACTGTCTCTTTACAACCATGCGCTTTTCTTCTTTAACGAGGTCTTTTCATATCTCCTTTTTATTTTTTTCCTCTCAATCCCTAAAAACTCCTAGATTTTATTTATTTATTAATATATTGTTCTAGACTTGAATTAAAGCTGACAAAAAAGAAAAGCCAATTTTTTTTCTTATTACAAATTTGTAATATATTATTCCATAACTCCTTCAGCATGGCAAATAGTAACGAGGTTAATTATTATGAAATTGAGATAATGAAAAGTTATCTGAACAAAAGAAAAAGTAATGTGTCCTGGAAAACTGAGAGAGAAAGTCAATCTCATTATCTTATTTTTTATATATAATTATAAAATGTCAATAAGTGGATGTGGCCGAGAGAGATCAAAACTTGCAAAGCAAAGACACACGTATGCCATGGAAAGCAAGTCAAACTTACTAAAGAGACAAAAAAATGAGATAGGCATGAAAGACAGAGAGAAGGCCGAGGCAGAGGGATGAGAGTGTGAAATATGGCATGTGATTAGCATGAAACCAAAAGCAAAAGTCACTAAGAAAGAGACAAGAAAATTAATTGGAGATGAGAAAGAATTGAATAAGAGAGTGTGAGTTGTTACATATATGTATATTCTAAACATACACTTGATAATAATGTGATTATGTTTATTGATTATAATAATATATATTTAGTTGTAATCACATATAATAAATTACAATTACACAATTTAGAATATAATCATGTATTATTTTTATCAAGTGTATAAAGAGAAATCAATTGTAGAATTGAAAATGAGGAAAAGACAAAAAATGGGTGTAGACAATCGAAAGAGAGAGTAAGGGACTAGAGTGAGTGTGTGTGTGCATGTGTGTGTATATATATAGATAAATTCTATCATTAATGTCTTTTAACTTTAAAAAATTAGGATAAACCAATTAAATTTATCCATTGTATTCTCTATTCGAAAATAAATTCTCTCTTTTATTTAATTCAAATATAATAGATAAATTTGATTAGTTCATTCTAACTTTTTAAAGTTAAAAGTCATTAATGGTAGAATTACTCTCTCTCTCTCTATATATATATATACATACACACACAAACAATTAGAAGCAAAAATACATACTTGAAACTAAATAAGTAGAAAATTGAAAGAAAATAGTGTGGGTGAAGATAATTTTCCACAGCACTTTTGTTTTTCTTTAGTGAAGAAAGGGGTGGTGATAAATGGGGAATTTAATATGTTGGGTAGCTCTTTTGTTAGGGAACTTTCATCAAATTGACTAAGAAAACTTATTCCTACTCACAAAATTGATCAAGAAGACCCACCTCTGTAAGAAGACTTCTCGCTCCAACATTAATGGCATCAAATTGATTAAAAAGATTTATTCTTGCTCACAAAATACTCCAATAACATATATTGTTAGAAAATTTTTCAAAAGACATAGTGTTTGAGAGTGGATAGAAGGGCTTTTTAGTACATTCTCTTACCCCTTTTTAGAGAGCAATCAACAAGTCTAATTGTGTCATTTCTGTTTCAACATCGAAAGAAGATTTTTAGGCTGTTTTAAGGTCATTCTCAGTTGCCTGCATTGGTACGGATGTTCACTCACGCACAACAGCCTGTTTTCTTCTTCCATTGACCTAGATGAACCTTTTGGACTCAAGTGACCTATCGTTCTCAGTTCCCAGTTTATCCCCATCAGAGTTCAACAATATTTTAGAGTTATAATTTTTCATTTAATCAAGTTGTGCACATTTCTTCTTATTTGCCCACAAAAAAGCAAGTGTGAAGACAGATGTCTTATGTGTTGTAAGAATAGTTACATATGAATTGTATTAGTAGTGTTTGATTTCAATAAATCCTCATAAATTTTTATTTAAAAAAAAAAGTAAGAGAAAAAGAAAAATAAAGGAAAAACCATCAAGAAAGTCATGGTAATATTTTGTAAACAAGTTTATATTTTGTCGTGCTTAATGGGTTTTGGAAAATGACACACATGTTGTAATTATTAATCAATTATTCAAGAAAACAAAGTTTTTCCACAAGTACCCATCAAGAAAATTACTCTAATCTATGTGAATTTCACTTGGGCAAACTTTACTTTAGTCATTGAAGTTTCAAAAAATATCAAAATTTTTTAAACTCTTTTGAAAATAACTCATTTCATTTCTAACTTTTGCAAAACTTTTTAAAAAAGTCAAAACCGTTAGTCAATTAATGATTAACGGTGACTTTAGGCAATTTAAATTGTAATTTGACAACTTAAAATTAAAGACATTTTAGAAAATTTAACTTATAAATTCATTATTTATGAGAGTAATCAGATAATTTATGTGTCATTAACAACTGTCAAGGGTAAAAATATATATATATATATTTTTATACATGCCATTAATGTTGATCGTCAGTTGATTTCGTTTGGACTTTTTTGAAAATTTTTGAAAAAGTTAGAGGTAAAGAGAACTGTTTTCAAAATAATTTTAAAAACTTGATATTTTTTAAAACCCCAATGACTAAAAGTGTCCATTTCACTTTAATGTGATTGGAAAATAGGTAGCTTATGAGAAAGATCCAAAGAAGATTAAATTTTTCTAAAATAATCAAGTCAATTATAATCTATCATGCTACTATTACTAGCCATAATTAGCAATGGTTTTAAATCATATAGTGTGACAATATGAAATAAGTCCTCATAATTTGTGCCTGGGTTTGTATTTTGCATAGTGAGTCAGCTATCGGACCGTTTTTTCACCAACCTGTATTAACCAAGCATTTACTTGCCTGTTAAACTAACAATTTCTTTTAGATGTGGTAAAAGGGATCAATCGATGCACCAAATGTTTGGCTTTCTTTTCTTGTCATAGATGGAGAGACAATATTTCAATTAAATGCTCTGCATAACATGATCTAGAACTTCCTTACGGTTAACACTTAGGAGTTACTCCGCCAATAAGAAGACTACTCAAATCAACTTAAAATTTAACTCATAAGAACATCAAAATTGCAGCAGTTGTCAACTAACTCAAAACTTTACTTTGATTTTCATTAAAACATTATCATGAAGCTTATACATAACATATATTATCCAATCTACAATACGTCACAAAACACAAAACTCCCGACATTCTGAAAAATGCCATTGAGAAAGATTTCAAGTCTATTGCAACTCTATAAACTTAAAACCTCAGCGAATCTAACAATAGCAAACAATCATCACCATAGAAAATAACTGTCATATTCAAAGTAGACAAATATGACTTAGATTTACATAATCACAAGCAATTCCTCGTCTGAAGGAATAGCAATATAAAGTGAGAAAAACTATGAACTTGTTATATTTTAGGGTTATAATTTTTCACAACAAGCTACACAGAGAGAGACAGACAGACAAAGAAAACTAAAAGCTGACATGTACAATCAATTACCTTTATTGAACCTTATGTGTTCACTCCCAACGAAAGATAGGATGTGGCGTTGGAGTGTGAAACAAATAAATACTTAATATCACCAGTGCAAATATGCATGCCATCTTCAAAATTGTCCCATATTGGGTCTTGAAGAAACCTTTAGCTCCATCTCAAATTGCATCTGACATCTAGAAAATAATATAATAAGCTTAAGATAAGAACATTATGAGTTCTAAAATTGTTAAATTTTTGTAATAATGTAATCACTTATAATGTGTAATTAGTAACTTCTTTTTTTAATTTGAATTCTATTTTGATTTTCCTATAACTTAGAATCATTCATTTTAATTTCGAATTCAATCACCAACTTCCAACTACCATCATCTGCCTTCAAATTCCAAATACATTCTGGTACCTTCTTTCCTGCATGTGTATATTTATATAATAATGTAATCACTTATAATTTTTAATTAGTAATTGCTTTTTTAAATTTGAATTCTATTTTGATTTTCCTATAAATTAGAATCATTAATTTTAATTTTGAATTCAATCGCCAACTTTCAAATGCTATCATGTGCCTTCAATTTCCAATAAGAATTAAAAATAATAAACAATTTAAAATAAAAAATAAACAGATTGCCACCGTCCATCATGATTAATTTAAAAATAAAATTTAATATTTATATATATATATTTTTTTTTTGAAAGCAAACTATATTAAACTGAAAAAGACAGAATACATGCTTCGGTGACTCTCTGCCACCTACAGACCTCCTTCGAGGACAAGGCAATTGAGGCGAGTTTGTGCGCTAAGCGGTTACCCAACCTAGGAACGGCTTGACACACCAACACACCCACCTCAACACATAGAGCCTTAATATCACCAATAAGGAATTCATTACCCCCCCCCATCCCTCACATTGAGAATTGATATCCCCCACAGCATTAGTGGCATCAAGTTCAACAGTGTGAATTGACAGCCCCATCCTACGCGCAAGCATCAGCCCCTCTCGAGCCGCTAGCAATTCACCCACTGCTGGCGAAAAGCTCCCAAGAAGTGGCCTGGCTTCAGCAACCACAACCAGACCCTCATGGTTCCGGATAGCAACCCCCACCCCACACCAGCCTTTCTCAGGGTGCACTGCCACATCCGCATTAAGCTTCAGCCCTCCCGGTTGAGGCGGGCACCAGGCAGCAGGCAATCTGACTACTGGTAGAGCAGGCTGAGAAGGGAAAACTGCAGCGCATGAATGGAATTCCCTGAGTACCCCTTCTGCCCAGACAGCCGAAGCTGCTGGCGTCTTCGAGCGTAGGCCCTGTATGGAGGCATTTCGATTAAACCACAGCGACCACACTATCATACAGGCTAGTTCTGCAGCGTTCCTACCTCCAACCTTCCAAATAGATATCATAACATCCAGAAAAGATCCTACAGCAAAATCGCACCCTCTCACAGCTTTTTGGAAATCCTCCCAGGCCATCTGAACTGAGCTGCAACGAAGCAGCGCATGTTCCACCGTTTCAAACCCTTCCCCGCAAAGCTGGCAAAGCCCATCTTCTACAATCCCTCTTCTGACCAGGTTTACCATTACAGGCATCACATTCTTACACGCCCTCCAAATCAAAATCTTCACTTTCGGGGGGATATTAAGGCTCCAAAGGAACTTCCACCACCCTTCGCACACCGAACTACTAGAAGACGGGCAGCACTGGAGGCCACTAAATGCAAGCTGATACCCACTTTTTACAGAAAATAACCCCTTCCTATCAAAATGCCAAACTAACCTGTCTCTCACCTGCCGCACGCTAAGGGGAATCCCCAAAATCGCCTCCACATCCACCGGCATGAAACGCTGGCACAGAGCACTCAGATTCCAGCAGTGGTTAGCTTGATCTATCAAATCAGCTACTCGGAGGACAGAATCCACGCACCTGGATATCGGAAGGAAAGAGACTGGCCTCGGCAGCCAAGGGTCGTTGAAAGCCCGAATCGAACGCCCATCCCCCACTTGCCACCTAAGCCCCTGGCAAAGCAGCTCCTTACCCCACAGAATGCTGTTCCAGACATGAGAGCTACCGCTCTTCGACCCCGCCTGAAGGAATGCTCCATGTGGGAAATATTTCGCTTTCAAGAGTCTCGCCATTAGCGACTCCGGCTCCCTTAAAATTCTCCAAGCCTGTTTCGCAAGTAAAGCTTGATTGAAGGATACCAGATCTTTGAAACCCATCCCTCCTTTTGACTTGGGCTGGCACATCTTCTCCCACCCTACCCAGCTAATCTTCCTCTTCTCTCCCTTCACTCCCTACCAGAATTTTGCCGCAAGCGAACCAAGCTCCTTGCATAAACTGATTGGGAGGCGGAAAATGCTCATCACATAGGTGGGTATCGCCTGCGCCACCGCTTTGATCAAAATCTCCTTACCCCCGCAAGAGAACAGACATCCTTTCCACCCCTGAAACTTACCCCACACCCTTTTCTTAATTGAGTAGAAGGTGCGTCTCTTATGTTTGCCCACCAACGTGGGTAAGCCTAAATATTTATCGTGCCCACTGCTACTCCCCACACCAAGCCTCTGCTGCAGCTCACACCTCATCCTTCCATCCACATTAGGGCTCACCGCAAGGGAGGATTTTTCCAGGTTTACACATTGCCCGGAACCTCTCCCATACGTCCGAATCACCTCTTCAATTAGAGCACAGTTTTCCAACGACGCCTTACTAAACAGGACGCTGTCATCAGCAAAGAAAAGGTGACTAATAATCGGACCATTCCGCACACTTTTGATTCCCAAACCCCTGCCATTCCTCTCCGCCCTCCTTATCCCGCACGATAAGCTTCCGCGCAAAGCAAGAAGAGGTAGGGCGATAAGGGGCAGCCTTGTCGAATACCCCTAGATGGAACAACTTCAGCCACCGGATCCCCATTAAGCAGAATCGCCAACTTTGCAGTTGAAATACAGTCCATGATCAGTCCGATCATGTCTCGCAGAAAACCCATCCTTACGAGCACTTCCTCTAAAAACCTCCACTCAACCCGATCATACGCCTTAGCCATGTCTAGCTTCAGAGCCATCCAGCCTTGCTTCCCTTTCTTTCTCCTATAAATAGAATGTAACAGTTCAAAGGAGATGAGCACATTATCAAATATCTGTCTACTTGGGACAAAGGCGGACTGGTTGGGTGAGATCAACCTCGAAATCACCCTCTTAATTCTACCAGCAATGACCTTCGTAACTATCTTGTATACGACGCTACTCAGACTGATGGGCCTGAAATCCTTCAAGGAGACCGCATTCTTCTTTTTAGGGATAATTACCACATTGGTGTAATTGAAGCCTTGGATCGAGCTCCCCCCTGTTAGGATCTTCAGACAGACCTGAGTTACGTCCTGCCCTACCACATCCCAGAATTTTTGGAAGAAGATTGCATGAAAGCCGTCTGGCCCCGGAGCCTTTGACGGGCCTAGCTCAAAAACTGCCTTCTTGATCTCCTCTGCCGTGTAAGGAGACGCCAGCTCCTCAACCTCGTCCCTAGCCAATTTGTATGATTTGGGTTTATTCAACTTGAAGATAGGTTCCAAACATAGATCATCCAAAAAAGGAAAAAAAGATAAAAATAAACAACAAAAAAAATGTTGACAACAATAGGATCAGTAGTAACAACAAATACCACAAAATTAACTTCAACAACCTATGGATTTATACAAAATCAAAGCAAACAATAAAGCAAACTGCAAAGGAAACAAAACACAAAGCAAAGCAACAAGCTACTCAAGGCAGCTAAGAAGTGAGGACCGACACTATAATGGTTGGGCACGACGGTGACGGTATGAGAGATGGGCACGATGAAGCTAGGATAGAGTCACGACAATGTCGATTTGGTCGAAGAGGGAGAGAGACGAGAGTGAGAGAGAGAGAGAGAGATGGAGTTAGTGATGGAAGTTAAGTCTAGAGAGAGAGAGTAAAGGAGAGATGAGAGAGACAAGGAAGGAGAAAGGGAAGAGGGAGAAAGAAAAAGATGAGCAATGTTTCATTTTGGAAGGGGTGGGTGTTGGTGTGGATGAAGGGTGGAGATAGGAAGGGTAGCGACCGGTGGTAGGAGTGGGGTTGGTAGTGGTTAGGCGGGATGGGACGGAGATGCACTGGTGGTGGTCGGCCATTTTAGGAGGACAAAGGAGATGAGTCAGGCCATTGTTGTTGATGATGATAATTTGATCTCCACCGTCTAGATCTAATGCTTGAGATGTAGTTTTGTTTAATTGTTTTTTTTTTATTTTTTTTTTTTAATATCAAGGGGCAATTTTGTCATTCAACCAAAATTTTTGGTCAACCATTAGAATTAACGGACTTTGACTGACGAAGTGGAGGTTTGGTGTAATAAAAAAGGTAAATATGTTTTCGTTTGATTTTAACCAAACCTCAAAAGAGTATTGTGCAATTTGTTATATATATATATATATATATATATACATAGATATCTATATGTATATATATATATATAACATGTTACTCGTTATTCGATCGACCAATGATTTAGTGATGAGTGAGTACTTGATTTAACTGTCTATCAATGATCAATCTATTGACCAATTAGGATAATCACAACATAACATGCAATGGAAATTGAAAATAGAAACAAAATTCAAGAATAGAAAAATAAAAAATGAATAAAAATTAAAGAGTAAAAGACTAAAATTAAACATAGAAAAACAAGAATGGAAGTCCAACACAATCAACATTCAAGTTCATTTTGGTTTAATTTATGCACAATTTTCATACACAAAACTTATTATTTCTCTGGTTCAAAAAAAATTCAAAACAAAAATTATTATTTATCTCTCTCTCTCTCTTTGGTATATGTTTCAATTGAGATCACTCCATCTGGAATAAAACTTATAATCCAATGGCTGTCGCACCCGCACAAACATGGACAGTCATAGGCCCACACCACACATCGCCTACTCTACTCTAAAAATGTAGACTGGCACTGATTGTCATGTAAGGTTTTCGCAACTTTTCCCTTTCAAGAAAATCTTAATCAAATTACTAGAATTTTCAATCTAGCTCAAATTTCAAATTTGAAAATTTTCTTAGGGTAAATTTTTCTACCCTTCTTGATCTTGACAAGATAATCTAAACAATTTTAATAAATTTTCTATAATGGTTTATGATAAATTGAAAGAAGAGATATTATATTAATTTTTGACAAGTTTTAAATGATAAATTTTTAACATTTCAAAATAAGTTTTTGGTCCATTTTGAAACTAATTAGATAATGTTGTAGAGGACGTTATACCTTTTGAACTTGACAAATTTGTTGGTATCTCCATGGGAGTTGTGGTTTTGATAGGATATTGGAGTGTTGGGTGAGTTGAATCCGTTTAAGTAAATTTGAAATGGTTAAAATAGATGTGACCTTAGATAAAAGTATGAGTAATGATATTTATACCCCTAAAAAATTGGATGTACACCCCTACATAGTCTATTTCTCAAAATTTCAATATTGTCATTAAAGAATATTACTAAAAAGAATAAATAATTTGTAACTACACCTACAAATATTAATCACTTCCTCATGTATATGATAAAACGTTTTTATTTTCTCAAACTTTTAACTTCTCTTTTAAATACTAATTTTAAATATTAAACAATTTTTAAAGAAATAAATTAATTATAGAATACTGAAAATGATTTTAAAATACTAATTTTAAATATCAAATAATTTTTAAGGAAATAAATTAATTACATAATATTGAGAATGATTTTAAAATGCTAATTTTAAATATAAACAATTTTTAAAGAAATAAATTAATTACATAATATTAAGAATGAATCAAAATTATGATGAAATTATTTTTATTTAATTAAACAGAAAAAATTAAAAAAGGAAAACATGTTTGAAAGAAAAATATAAGAACATATATCAAGAACTTTAAAATTGTTATAAAAAGGGGAAAGAAAAATTTAAAAAAAAAATAAAAGTAATAACATTTTAAAAAGTTAAAAAATAAAAATAAAAAGAAATTCCCCATCGTCCATCGTATGGTTGGATGATGGAAATTAATTTTAAAATAAAAATAAAAATAAAAATTATTGCAAAAAAAAAAAGGAAAATAAAACAAATTAATGAGATTGAAAACCTGGATTTTGAATCCATATCTTCATCTTCAAGTTGAAGATTTCATAACAGAAGTTACTAAACAACCCAGGTCACTAAAGTTTTTCATCAACAAACAATAGATCATCAACAGAACCAACATTTTTTTCATCAGCAGATCATTGACAAACAGCCCAGCTCATCAACAGAACAAACAGTTTTCAAGTTGAAGTTTCAGCTTCATAATAAGCAACCCAGTTCATCAGAGAACAACCAGACCCAGTTCATCAACAAATAACCCAGCTTCATCAATAAACCATAAGAACAATAACTAATCCCTATCAAAACCACACACAAAACCATATAAAAAAAGCCACACAAAAAAGCCACAATCCATCATAACTTCTGCAACCGCTCTGGGCATCCTCATTATCATGTCCATTACCATTGTCGGCACACCAGCGACACAACAAGACAGACCCACTGGTCTCCATCTCTATCGCAATAGCCACGATGGGTCTCCCTCTCTATCAGGGTCGTTCAAGCCGGATCACTAGAGACTGGGTCTTCAGCCGTAGAGATCCCGACCAGGTCTATATCTCTAGAGACCTAAATCGAAGTGGATATCCAATGATGGAGACCCAGTCTTGGTGAGAGCAAAGAGAGGGAAGGGAGATGAAGGAGAGTGGCAGTAATGGAGGAATGAGAGTAGAGGCAGAGGAAGAGTAGGTAGAAGCGGCAGTTGGTGGCGACTGGCGACGATGGAGGAAGGAGAGTGGAGCAAAGGAAGAGTAGGTCAAAGTGGCGGTCGGTGGCAACGATGGAGGAATGAGAGTAGAGGCAGAGGAAGAGTATATAGAAGCGGCGGTTGGTAGCGGCGGATGTGGGTGACATGTGGATGGCCCTAGACGGTGATGGTGGTGGCATTCACTTGGTAGAGAGAGAGAGAGAGAGGGCAAACTTGCTGAAGAACTGAAGATGAAGAAAATTTTAAATTATTTTTCTTTTTTGGTTTTTTTATTAATAATCATTTTCTTATTAACTGACTTTAATTACAGGCTTCATTTTCCATTTTATTCTTCCACCACGGCACCACTAACGGCGATGAACGAAATTGGTAACGGCAAGTTGTTTTCTTTTTTCTTTTTTCTTTTTTTATTTAATTAAACTGCAGAGTGGGAAAACACTAATTACGAAACCGTAGGGAGCATTTTCTTATTATGAGCTAAAGTTGGGGGTTGGTTTAGACATATTCCATCAATATATTATAAACTGAATCTAAAGCAATAAAACCCACAATTCTTAATTTTTCACTTATTGAAATTTAATTAAATAAATTTCACACTTATAATTACATCAAAATATAAGAAATTAGTAGTCATGGGTGTGTAAACAATTTAACTTTAAATAAATTGTTATTCATGGATGACAAAATTAATTACTCTAAATTTTAGAAACATTTGTTCTTATTTTCATATTCCAATACTTATCGATTGAAAATTATAATTTTCTGCCATTTAACTTGTTTCAAGATATTAGATTCTTAATTTAAAACTTTTCCTGCTTCTTTTTTTTTTTTTTTTCCCACTTTGTAAGCTGTATATTAATCAACCTAACAAGATTGATGCAGGACCAGAGTTAAGAAATTTACAAGTTTTTTGAACACTCTCATTTGATGATCCATCATCCTCATGACAGATGTGTTGCCATTGGATCATTTCTTAAAATCTGTCACTTTATCAAGCAAAAAAAAAAAAAAAAAAAAAGAGTCATATCTCATTTATTAATGTCATTGGCCTCGAATGCCATATAAATTTTATTATAGTCAATCTAGTATTTCAATAGGAAGAATTTCATTTTCATATCTCATTCATTACTTTGACTACCGATGAAGATCTATATTAGATTTCAACCGTCCATCACGAATGGTGAAGATTCAATCTAGATCACCACCAACCATGTATGGAGATGGATTCTATCTTCATCCATTGCCAATGGAGATATAAAGAACCTATATCATCGATGATGGAGGTCCAGAGATGTGTTGTTGTCGCAACATTTTGACAGATGTGTTGGCGCTAAATCATTTCCTAAAATCGTCACTTCATCAAACAAAATCCAAAAAAAGATTCACTCATATCTTATTCATTTATGCTAGCGGGTTCTGATGACAATATAAATTTGTTATAGTCAATCTAGTATTTTAATAAGGAGAATTTATTTTTACATCTCATTCATTACTTTGAGTCTCGTGATTCCATAGGTTTTAAAAAGGGATCATTTTAGTTCCTTTAACTAAAAATTTGACAATCAACTTTAACCAAAAAAAAAATGATAAAAAGACTATCTTATCCTTAATTATTTATAAACTCTATAAAATAACTATCGTACCCTTATTTAAGAATTAAGATAAGTAAATTATAAATTAATAAAAAAGGATCTCCACCATCCAACTATGAGATGGACGATGGAGATCAAACCACAAAAAGAAAATGTTAAAAAAAATTGCAAAAACATAAAAAAAAAAAACAAAAGAGGAATCACAAAAAAGAAAAGGCGGAGATCCAGATTGTATTTAAATCGTCTATCCAATTGGATGGATGATGAATATTCAATCTGGATCCCCACCAACCATGTATGGAGACGAATTCCATCTCCATCCATTGTCAATGGAGATCTAGAGGGATCTCCATTGGGATTCCATCATCAACGATAAAGGTCTAGAGATGTGTTGTCATCTGATCATTATGATGGATGTGTTGCCACTAAATCATTTCCTAAAATTCTGTCACTTCATTAAGCAAAATCTAATAAGGATTCAGTCATATCTCGTTCATTAATGTTTTTGGACTCTAATGATAATATAAATTCTGTTATAGTCAATCTAGTATTTTAATAGGCAGAATTTCATTTTCATATCTCATTAATTACTTTGACTCCCTTGATCTATGGGTTTTAAAATGTGATCATTTTAGTCCCTTTGACAAAAAAATTGATGGTCAACATTAACAAAAATGATAAAAAAAACTATTTTACCCTTAATTATTTTTAAACTCTATAAAATAACTATTTTACCCTTATTTAAAAATTAAGAAAAATAAATTATAAATTAATAAAAACTTATCTCCACCTTCCAACTGTGAAATAGATGATGGAGATCAAGCCACAAAATCAAAAAATGTAAAAAATAAAAAATAAAAAATTGGTGGAGATCTATATTGAAATTCAACCATCCATGGAATTAGATGGATGGTTTGGATCTCCACCAATCATGTATGGAGATGGATTCCATCTCCTTCAAGTGCCGATGGAGATCCAAAGGGATCTCCATCACCGAAAATGGAGATTCGGAGATGTGTTGCCGCCGGATCATTATGATGGATGTATTACCACCGGATCATTTCCTAAAATTTGTCACATAATCAAGTAAAATGTAGGTCTCTATCATTGACAATGGAGGTGTAGAGATGTGTTACCGCAAGATCATTATGACGGATGTGTTACCGCCGGATCATTTCCTAAAATCTGTCATTTAATCAAGCAAAATCTAAAAAGGATTCAGTCATATCTCATCCATTAATGCTATTGGGCTCTAATGACAATATAAATTCTGTTTTAGTTTCAAGCATTGCTCATCAAAGCAGCCACTTCTCTCCTTAACCTTTGTCTTCTCTCTTGTCTCTCCCATCATTTTTGTTCATATTTTTTCTTTTCTTTTATTTTTGTCTTCCTCTCAAGAGTCTCTTCTAAAATTAAACAAGAACTCTCTCTGAGCACATATAGGAAGGATTAATATACATGGGTACAACATATAAGTTTCTGTTTTTTGTTCCAGCATGTTATTATAAAACTAAAGGGTGCTTGTGTGTAATCCCAATCAGATCAATAACTTACCAAAACTTTCACAATGTTCTTCTCCATACAGGTATGTGTTCTTAATATTTGGGAAAATAATTAATACTTGCGTGTTGATGTGTAAATGAATCCTTATTTGTTTTTGGGAATGCATTTGAAATATTGCAGGAGATGCCAAAAGGCAAGTGGCTGTGCCAATTGAAAACAAATGCATTGCAGCCCTCCCAAGAGTGAGAAGAAACGTAAGTTCTTTTACTTCCCTTCCATTTGAGTGAACTATAACAGTCATGAAATACCTACAAAGCATCTACCTCGTACTCTCAAACTATCAGCAAACATGACTAAAATTACCTTTTTATACAGAGTCACGAAAGGCCGCTGAAGCTAAGAGCAAAAATGAGAAAAATGGGACTGGCTTAGAACGAGCACAAGAGACTGGCACCACCAGAGGTCCCAAAAGAAAGCCTGGAAGAAAGAGGAAGAAGAGCAGGCCTGTCCAGGATTTGGTAGATAACAAATTTGAATTTGCAATTAAGAAAGTGCCTTGTCAATTTCATTTGCATTGCATTTATCTGGTTAATATTTTCGCTTTTTGATAAAAGGGATGCCCAACTTGGCAGCCTTTGGTTACACAGTACAGTAAAGCTTAACAAATTCGAAGAAAATGTTGTTATGAGACGAGAAAATGTTGTTATAATTCACTCCGAATATCTTCTAGATGAAAATATGGTACAATATTGAAGATTGTTACAAATAATTATCTTCAGTTTTTGCAAAAATGAGTAGATGATATCATATATATAGAACACTTTGTTATAAAAGAACTATATTGATATTGAAGATTGTTATTATTATTATCATTATTATTATCTTTGACATCATTGAAGATTGTTTTTCTATCTGAATTTTTTTAGATTCCTTATAAGAATTATCTGGAGAATGAATGAGATTGACCATTTTATGATAATATTTTGCCATGGATTGCTATTAATCCTTATGCCATGTCTCGCAATATCTTCCCTAGGTTGGAAAACTAAGATAAAAAAACACAGGTGTAAAATTCCCTTCGGGGGTATCAATAAATTTCATTGATAGACCCATCAGACATAATACTATCTATTGGACAAGGATGAATTATAATCCAATCTATTCTGATCCATTCGTATATAGGATTAAAAAAATTATATAATAGAAAATAATCCTAACAAGGATACCAAAATATTCATCAATGTACAGACTTTTCTGCAACAGTTTGGATCAACTACGTGCTAACTAATTACTGGTTAATATTATCGTCTCATGTGGTTTGGTCAATGGTGGATCCAGAAAATTAGATGAGATTGGATATTAGTGTAAAACTTTTCATCTGCGGTATTACTAAAATCCAACTGTGATATATGTAAATATTATTAATTGACATACCAATACATATCACACTTATATATATATATATATATAAGCTAATCATACTAAAGATCTATTAAAACCTATTGAGCTCAAACACTATATATAAAACTCGTAAATTAACACATATAGCACTATAATACTCCCACAATAAATGGAGAAAACTCTCCACATTTACTGGTAAATACGCGATATGAGATTTGAACCCTTATCACAGATGTGAATGAAAAGTGTACTAATCATTTTAGTTATAAGTGGATGTAAATTTGAAGTGACTGAATCAATTACATCACTATTGAATTCCATAGTATTACTATTTACTACAAATAATAATTATAATGTTAAAAAAACTAATATCATAGCATAGTATATGATTTTAGAAGAAGATTATAGAATAAAAGGATTCTTATCAACTCAAAATAAAACATCTAATAAATGAACTCAGATCAAATCATACTTATATTGTAATTAAAATGTTTTAAAGAAACAAACTAATAAAATAATAAAATCAACCCTATCATACATCAAAAAAAAAAATGAAAGATAAAAAATAATTGAAACATTCTAATCTATTGGAAATTTTGATCCTACAAATTTAGACAATGAAAATTCACAAATTTGATGTTGTTTAAATTGAAAATAAAACAATTTATAAAACAAAAATTCAAAAAAATATATATAATAATAGAGTGTAAATTTAAAAATAATAATAATAATAAGAACTCACTAATTTGTCTCATAAAAATATAAAAACATTATTATATGAACGAAAGTAGAGAACACAAATTTAGAATACATACATACATACATACATACATACATACATATATATATAATTATAAAAAAAATACTATATATTAATTTTTTATTTTTCAAAAATAAATATAATATTAATTATTTTTTTACTATTTGAGGTGAGACACGTGTCACACCTAGACCAACATTGGGTCCACCTTTGGGTTGAATAGTAGTGTACACTTATTTAATCTAACAATATTTTATGTTTGAGTGGATGCAATACATGTAGTATTTTATTTTATTTAAAAAAAATGGTAGAGTTTTCCAATGAATTAAAGGTGAGGTTATGATAAACTGATGAAGAGATTTTTAATGAATTTTAAGGAAGGTTTTGACATAAAAATAACTTAATAGAGACTAATTTTAATGAACCAAACACATATAGAGATTTCTTTTGGAAGCGATCTCAATTAAGAGATTTACTGATAGTTTTAAATCAAAAAAGTGATTTGTTTATTATTTTTTGATCAAAATATGATTTTTTTTTTTTAAACAGCAGTTTAATATTATGTACATTTTTTTTTTTTTTATAGTTGACTAACACTAATTGATTAATTATTTGATTGTTTTTAGTAAATTACCATCATTCCTAAAAACTTACAATACCATTTACTATTTTACAATTAACTATTTATAAACTCTATAAAATAACCATTTAACCCTAATTTAAAATTAAGAAAAGTAAATTAATAAAAACCAATCTCCAACATCCAACTATGAGATGGACGATGGTGATCAAATCATAAAATCAAAATATAAAAAATTTGAAAAAAGAAAAAAAGAAGAAGAAGAAGAAGAAGAAGAATTGCAAAAGAAAAAGAAAAAGTGAAGATCCAGATTGAATTTCTACCTTCCATCCAATGGGATAAACGGTGAAAATCCAATCTGGATCTCTACCAACCATGTATGGAGATGGATTTTATCTCCATCCATTGTCAATGGAGATCCAGAGGGATCTCCATCACCAATGATGGAGGTCTAGAGATATGTTATTGTTAGATCACTATAACAGATGTGTTGTCGTTGGATCATTTCCTAAAACCTATCACTTAATCAAGCAAAATCTAAAAATAGATTCAATCATATCTCATTCATGAATGCTATTGGGCTCTAATGACAATACAAATTCTATTTTAGTTTCAAGTATTGTTCATCAAACCAACCACTTCTCTCCTTAATCTATGTTTTCTCTCTTGTCTCTCCCATCACTTCTGTTCTTATTTTTTTTCCTTTTTCTTTTATTTTTGTCTTCCCCTCAAGAGTCTCTCCTAAAATTAAACAGGAACTCTCTCTGAACATATATAGGAAGAATCAATATATACGGGTACAACATTTCCGTTTCTATTATTTGTTCCAACATGTTATTGTAAAACTAAAGCGTACTTGTGTTTAATCCCAATCGGATCAATAATTTACCAAAACCATCGCAAATGGAACGCATTTGAAATATTGCAGACTCAAGAATTGCAGCCCTTCCAACAGTGAGTGAAGAAATGTAGGTTACTTCACTTCCCTTCTAAATGAGATGGGTCATTTTATGATAGCATTTTGGCATAATATTGTAGAACTATAACCGATCTGGATTGCTATTAATCCTTATGCTATGTAGCCCACTCCAAATATCTTCCTTATGTTGGAAAAGTTAAGATTAAAAAAAAAAGTGTAAAATTCCTATAAAGGGTATCAACAAATTTCTTTGATAGGCCAATCAGACACAAGCCTTTCCTACCATTATCATGAACAAAACATCCAATCCATATAAATAATTACTAATCTTGATAAATCTCGATGAATTTAAACCTAGTAATACTTAAAAAAAAAAAGAAAAAGAAAAAAAAAAGGTTTCATTATGGGTCCATTGAGCAACACTGCAGAAATCTCAAAACAACGTTGGGAGTCTTCTCAACCTAAAGTATCTTTTGAAAGTCCTTCCAAGAAAAACCCAACTCTCCATGCTTCTCATGGAAGAGCTTAAGAAAAACAAGGTAAGTCATTTTCCCTCTTAACTATAACTTCAACACATGGTCTCTGTAGCAACATCTCATGAATACTCAAAATTGGATAAACCATCCATTTACAACACAGCACACATGCATATCCCAGATATGATTAGATGGGCATAATTGTCTAATGACTAACAAATTCTGGATGGAAAATATAACATTGCTATGTACATTGGAACCTATGGAAATAAGAAGTATTGAGAAATGTTATCAACCATTTAAGAAAGCACAACTACTAAAAAGATATAAAAAGAATGAAACACCAGAGAAACCATGCATAGTTTCAAGATTTTGGACAGGTATATAAGTTTCTGAAACAATAAGTCCAAAATTGAAAGTTGAGTAAAATTTCCAACATTACAATCCTTTTAAATAGAAGATGTGGCCAACTTCAAAAGAAAATTCAAAACCCGTTGTTGATTCTCATACTAGTAAATCTCAACCAAATGAAAATCAACTCTAAATAATAAAAACAGCCTAATTCATTCTCCTAATGAGTTCATTAATGTAATTCTCACGGTTTCCTGCATCGCCTCCTTCAACATAGTGATTCCTCTTCTTCTTCAAACCACCCAATGGAGCCTTAAGCTTAAATGGCCATAAGAAGTTGTTAGCCTCCTTGAAATGAGGGCCAACTGTCATGATCTCATGGATCAGGTCTTCCATGCAGATAATTCCATACTTACCCAGAGCCTAATAAATTACTAAATGTTAGGGGGGCACTACATCGACATACTTGCAACATGATTAAAAACACAAATGAGCACAAACCTGTTCAATGATTGAGTTGTCGGTCAAAGCAACTCTCTGCTTGTCCAGCTTACCATATCCCCTCTTGTAAATCAACTCCCTCACACTCTTCAAATTGGGGTATCTGAAAAAATGCAGCTTCGCATCAGCAAAGAGCATAGGTAAACAAAGTGGAAAAGTTCATATAACGAATTAAGTTCACAAATAAAATGGAGATAAACTTACCCATAAGTAACATAAGGTTCAACCCTGTGAAGCATGTTCACTGTGGCTTTGTTCACTTTGAGGAAAACTCCATTGAAGATCTGTATCGTTTAGACAAGAGAATTTATTACAATCAACAGATGCGAAGTTTCTAATCTCCAAATAATTTGATAAAGAAACTACACGAAGCAATGTAGACCACACACAGAAAGAATACATAGCAAAACATTAAAAAACTACAAAACAAAGCAACAACAAAATAATTCCTAGATAAATCAAGTCTACCCCTCTCACAAGCATTCCACTGCTACATAAATATAATACAACAGGCCTTCCTCTTGAAGGAGGCACATCGTACCACTATTTATGACCAAATAAAAGGCAAAACTGCTAAAAGACAGAAGCCACATGATATTGTCCTCAAGTAAATTTTCTCAGTTGGTTTAGGCGTATGAATGTAGTAAGTACCTGTCTCAAACGTAAGAGCTGCAAGATCTTCCTTGTCTTTGGGTCCATTGCATTGATACTGAATAGAAAAAAAAAATAAGAATCCACATACTACAGGTCAAAATCAATCACAGAAGGAAGAAACACCAACATACCCACGGATACGAATGATAAACAAAAGCTTAGCCTCAGGTTCGACATAAAATCCTCCCTTCAATTTAGCTTCACGTTTCAATTGGATTAATTCCTTTTCCTGAATAGTGAAAACTATATCAATAAATAATTACTGCAACAGAAATATTACATAATACCAAAAAAGGTATACAAGAAATACCTGATGCTCATACTCCTTTGAGTACTGCTTAGCCCGGTTGTAAATCAACTTCCGGTTTGCAGCCCTCTTCTTCTTAGCAGCTTCAAGCTCCTGCTTCTTTGCAAGGGCCCACTCCTCTTCTCTTTTCCTCTTCTTCAATACCGACTCTGGAACCACCGCCTTGGCCTCTACTTGAGCCATCTCTATGATAATAACAAAAACATAGTCAACACAAGCACCACTAGATTCACTAAGATAAAGTAAATTCATCACAAATTCACAATAAGATTAATCAAAGAGTCTCAAAATACTATTATATCCTATAGTTCGTTTCCAACAAGTGAGCATTAAAGAAAAATAAACTGACATAATCTCTTGCAATATTTAACTACATTGTACCTTCCACGACATTTCCAAATCTAACCAACAAATTTCAATAGACACAAAAAAATCCATTGTTTCACTGTTTCAATTACAACACCAGGCTCTAGAACTCTTTCATTCATCCTTAAGCTAAGGTTAAAACAATACCTGATAAAGGAGAAACTAAAGAATCAACAAACCAAGACATAATGAAATACAGAACCACTACTATGAAGATGGATCAGAACATTGGCTTGGATTCTCAAAAATGAGAAAAATAGCACGTTTTGTTCAGCGTCGATCACCTGGGGAAATATTCATCACTTCCATCTTCAATCAAAATTAGACCAACAAACCCAAATTGAAACTAATATGGGTTTTTACCAAAACAGAGACAGTTTCAAGCTCATAACTTGTTACAATCCGAGACAAAAAAAAAACACACACACACACACACACACATATAAAATCAACAAAACTTCACAGAATCTAAATATTCATTCAAACAAAGCAAAAAGTTCATAACCTAATAAAATATTTACTATGGGGGGTTCTCATTTCTTTTCACATATATACATACAAACAAATCAACAGAAGAAAAAGTTATCATTTCTTGGTTTCTCTCTTTCTATTAAAATTTTCCCACCAGCCAAACAGAATATAAAATACAAACACAACGAGACAGAATCAAAATATTCGAGAAACAAAAGATACCCAGATCAAGAAAACAACAAAGAGGCACAAAAATCACCAAAAAGCGAACACCCCCATCAAGTTTCAACGAAGTCTAAAGCTAAGCATGTAGAGATTAAGCAAGAACAAAGAGCGAAACGAGTGAGATAGTGAACTGACTAGACTTACCGGGTTGCGGGTTTGTTAGTGTGGGGCTGCAAAGGATCCAGGTAGTACCAAACCACGGAGCCGCTTGTAAGGAAGATATATATATGAGGAGAAGAGACTTGGGAGAGCGAGCGATTAGGGTTTTGTAGGGTTTGTATTGTGTCTTTGGACTTTTGTTTATTCAACGGTTTTGATTTTTTTGTTGTTTGAGGACCGATCTTGACCGTTCACTTGAGGGTTCCGAAAGAAGACTTAGCGTGACTGGCTGTTACTTTGCTTTTAAAGTTATGACCAATGGCTGCGAAACACGTTTCATTTGTCTTTGTTCGAATGTTCAATGTTTTCGTTTATTTGAATGAATCAATGAGGAACAAATTCTTAAAAAAAAAAAAAAAAAATCAATGAAGAACATCAAATCATAAAATCTATATGCTTAGGAAGAAAAAAATGTTGGTTCTTGAAATGAACCTTAAAAGTTAAAATTCTCGGAAATCAAATTTTTTTCTAAAGGAGTTCTTGGATTAATCGAAAATGAAGAATGAACATTTAAGTCACTTATTAAAATCAAAATTTTAAGTTATTTTAATCTGATATATTCAAGAAAATTAAAATATTCTCAACAGACATTATTAAAATTGTAACTATTATTATTTTTATTATTGTTTATATTTTTTTTATTGTGTTGTGTAGTGTTACTTTTTTTACTTGGACATACTGCATGTTTGACAGTTTGGACAAGTAACATGATTGAGAAATTTTTTTCCCCAAACCCATCAAAGCCACTATTTGGAGCCAACTTCAGATGAAAAATTTCTCATCCAAAGCTATGTGAGCCTCAAAAAGAAAACCCACAATAGTGGATTTTCAAATACCCACAATCCTGGTGGAATTTTGAAATTCCATTAATGCGAAATCTATTTTTTAAATTTAATTTAATTTTTAAATCTTATTTATAAAAAACATAACAATTTATTATAGTATTGAATGTATTTAATAATTTCAAATTTATTTAATATTTTTATGAAGTTTATACATTTAAATTTATTAAAAAGTATTTTTTAATTTTTATTTATTTAACTTTTAAATTTTTATTTCATTTATATTAAATATAATTAAAGATTAATTTATTATGCTTTTATTTAAAATTTAATTTACATAAATATTAAATTAATTTAGTCAAATCTAATCTAATTCAATCACAACTATACCGAACACAGTATAATACTAATTTACTTCCATCCAATCTAATCTTATTTCATCCAATCATGTCCTATCACATCATATCTAATCTCGTGTACCAAACGGAATCACAATAAAATTTAAAGAGTTATATTGAAATCCTCATTGATGTATTAAATCAAGGATGGCAATTTTATTATGTATATCCATCCAATGATAGATTGTAACTATGATGCTGATATTGTCACCTAGAATAATTATTTGTATACCCAATAAGTAAACCAATGGTTAAATTTTGAAAATTTAGATTTTATTATAAGCAACCAAATACATTCCAATAAAGACCCACCATTCATTAAACTTTATTTTTATTTTTTGAATAATTGTAATAATTTGGGCTATAAGGAAAAGGGGTACGACTCGAACTCACAATCTTTTAGATGTAATTAAGTGTAAGGGGTATATCAGTGGACCAGTCTCATCTTATTCATATAAACTTTAATATTGCTAACTAAGTGTTTGTAATAACATTTGTTGGATTTATTTTTTCTTTCAAATTTATAATTAGCATTTTTCACTCCCTCATTAATTTTGAGCAAAGTAACAGAAATTCATGAACATCATAAGCAATATTTCAATCTACGGGAAATTGCATAAAATATAACAATAAATTAAAAGAATAATATTTACACCAAGTTGCTGGAATGCTCTTCAATATTTCAATCTAAAAGAAATTGCATAAAAATATAAGAATAAATTAAAAGAATGATATTTACACCAAGTTGCTGGATTGCTCTCCCATAAATCAAAGGTTTTTTTTTTTTTTTTTTTTTTTACCGTTTTGGGAAAAGAAACTTTGTTCAACAAGACTAGTTTACAAAGGGAGGGAACATCTTCCAAAACAAATCTATCAATCCATATCACAACTTCTTCCATCCAAATTAAATTATAAGAGCTCGACAAAATATATGGATTGCTAGAGCAACAGCCCGGTTTGTGTGTCCTGGAACAAGCAAGACACCCGAAAATGGAAAGGAAATATAACAGCTAAAGAATGTCTTGAACCACCAAGAAAGTTTCTAACAAAGGAGGTATTGTAGATGCACTTGTATATGGTCCTTATAAGTAATTCTATTAAAGGTTACTTTTGTAATATAATATATTAATAATTATTAGGTGTGTAAGTAAATTCTATGGGTGCCCATATTGGTACAATTGTTTCCTCAGTGATTTTTGTATGTGTTGTGACGTTTTAACTATAGTTTCTTTCAAAGATAACAATTTATAATTATTTCATCTCTCATCATCAAATAAGTTTTATTAATATTATTATTACTTTTACATTTTAGTATAAATTATTATTTTAAATAATAGATAAAATATAAAATAATAGATAAAGGTATCGTAGTCAATTTATATTAAAATGATAGTCAACAGTTTTGAGTTTGCCAAATTCAGTTGATACTTGACAATAGGGAATGATTGTGCAGTTATAATCGAAACTCCCATTTAGTTGCAGTTACACTTAAACTTGAAGGTGTTTATGTGATTTGCTCTTATAATGATAACTCATTTGATGAAATGGAGGAGTGCGCTTTAGAGGGGTGTAAATATTGACACAAAAGATATAAATACTTGGAAATGAGCCCAATAGCTATGAATTTTGATTAGCCCAAATCAAAGCCCTAAAAATACAAGCCCAAGAGGTTAGATCTTTTTTTTAAAAAAAAATAATAATAATAAAGGGAGCCTTAAATACACCCTTGGTTTTTTAAGTGTACCCCTTTTGATAATAATAATATGAGAGAGAGAAAGAAAAGAAAAAGAAAAAGAAAAATGAAATTACTAAGCTCCTCATGCCAACTAGGATGAGGTAGCGGGGGGAGTGGATCCGGTAGGACGAACACGAAATCCCAATGTCAAGTGATACAAGTAGGGGGAATTCTAAACCCTAGTTGATTATATGAATTTAATTGAATGATTGAATGTTATTATGGTTATATTATGTATATCTTTTATGGAATCATTGATTTAATGAATGAAAAATCCTGAAATTATGATTTCATATGTTGCATTTTGGGAAATGTTAAATATATAGAATTTGTTGAACAAAATAAATGTGATAATATTAATAATAGAGATAGTTATAGGTTTAGAGTTGTGATCAGGGTTTTACCCTTGGTGCCCCCGAGAACAATCTCGAAAGAGGGAGTTACAATACATAGTGTGGTGCTTAGGTTTTATCCTTAGTGCCCCGAGAATGACATTGAAAAAGAGAATTGCAACACTCTTCATGCCAACTAGGATGAGATAGTACCCTTGTACTATGGTGCTTGTTTATTAGTATTTTTGTATTGTTATACTTGTTTACCGACGAATTCTATGGATTTGTGGCTTATTAATTAAAAAATGTAAAATTGTTCAGTGATGTGATAATGATTCGATACTGAAAAATTAATATTATTTTATTTAATATTGCTTGAATTGATGTCTAATCGTGTGATTGATATTCAATACAATTTAATTTCGTATATATTAAGATTATTATATGAGAGAAGAATATTAATTGATTACAAATATCTAGAATTTAGGATACAACCCATTGAGCTTGGTAAGCTCACCCTTTAATTTTCGTGAAAATTACCAAAAATACCCAATTGAAAATGATGATTTTTGTTTTTACCCAATATTTTATATAAATTTGTTTTTAGCCTCTCAAACAAATTATTTCCATTCTATACCCAAGATTACTAAATTACCCTTCAAATTAAAATCACCCAATTACCCTAAGCGAAATTACCAAAATAGCCTTCTTCTTCCTCCTACTTCCTCCTAGCATTCAAACCTCTCTTCTCTTTCTCTTTACTCTATTCATGGTTTTTGTTCTCTTCCATTCACCATTATAGCCGAAAGTCAAACCTCCTAGTAAGGGATTCTTCATTTGAGCTTCTTTGTCCATTGAAGGTTTTTGATCCATTCAAGTGTGATCCATTTTGAAGCTTCTTCTTTCATTTCAAGTGATTTGAGTTTTGAAAGTAATGTATGTGTTTTTGTTGGTTGGTTTTTAGGTTATTTTGTTCAAATTGTAAGGTAAAGGCTTTAAGAGTGATTTGGTTGTGATAAATACCATCCGAAAGATAGATTTGTAGATTTGCAGTTTCTGTAAAATCTGCGACGAAATCGGTTTTTACATTAACTAAAAAACCGATTTCGGTTTTTCAGAGGTGTAAAACCGATTCTCTATTATGATCGGTTTTTCATGCCACTCAAAAACCGAAATCGGTTTTTCATGTATATGAAAAACCGAAATCGGTTTTTCATGTATATGAAAAACCGAAATCGGTTTTTCATTTATATGAAAAACCGATTTGAGCAAGTTTTGATGTTTTTGATATTTGTTGTGTTTTGGATGCTGTGTATTAAATTTTAGTGTTATATGTGGGTAATGATCCAAACATTGATAATTAGACACATTAATTAATTGAAGCTTTTATTTTAATAATATGTATTATGTTATTTCACGCTTACTTGTATAATTATGTTGATTTAATCTTCATCAAAGTACAATGAAACTTATATTATTTTTTGTTTAATGACGTCTTGCAAGTATTTTATTAATTAGAACACATCTAGCATGTAAATGTGCATTTATTTATTTAGCATATGTTTAAATTTTGGGAACTCAAACTTTTATAATGACACAGGTTTCCTCAGTTATATGACACATTATTTAGCATAAGATTGCAATAATATACACCAGGTCTAAATTGGTAAAAGAAACTGATTTCGTTATTCAAGTTGATCGGTTTTTCAGGTTGATCGGTTTTTCATAGCTCATAAAACCGACATTGCTTCATCTGTCCAAATGCACGACTGATCGGTTTTTCAGTTAAAGGAGAAACTGATTTCGGTTGTTAAGCCCACTTAAAAAATCGATCTTTGTCTTTCTTGAGTTCATCCCCTTCTGATGGCTCTTGGTGGGCAACAAATGACCCCAACTAACTTAAATTTAAACAATTAAAGTAAAATTGGGTAAATAACTTACGTAATGACTATGTATGGTGAAGTTGAAGTTAAACTTGGTATTCAGTGATAACATTTTCACATTGTACAAATCTTAATGTAGATTCATCTAACCATGTTTTATTGTTATATTAGTCCATACTGAAATGCAACATTAATTCTATGATTTTTAGTGTATTTTGATCACTGGAAACCTAACATTTGAAGGGAAAGGGGTCAAAATCTCTCAAAATGACATGATCGGTTTTCCATATTGGTTAAGAAACTGCAATCGGTTTTCCATTAACCTTAAAAACCGAACAATAATTTATCCCACCTTTTTCGTCTGATCCGTTTTTCATGCGTATGAGAAACCGATTTCAATTTTTACACACCATTGAAAAACCGATCAGACGATTATTTCTCCTTTGTGGATATTATTGAATAATACTATATATTCATTCATTATATAGTAATCGATAACCTATAATCAAGAATGAAAATATCGATATCTTAGATGATCCAAACGTATATGTGGCTTCCATTTTTATTTATATAATATTGATAGAATGACATAAATTAAATTTTATATAGTTTTCCATATAATCACACAGGCATCAAGTGTAAACTTTTTTATCTCCACACCCATCATTTTAAAAAACCTTCATTCTTTTACTTTAGGAAAAAAAAAAACCTATTAATTAAATTTTAAAAAACCTTCATTCTTTATTAAGTGCTATTTATATACATTATTTGTGCGACTCTACTGATTTTATTCACTGTTATTATTATATATTATCAGAACCTGAAATTGTAAATTAGATTTTAAGTTATTAGAACCTTAAGTTCTGGATTTCAATTAATATAACTTGAAGTTCTAAAGTTTAATTTATTAGAATCAGAAGTTCTAAATTTTCAATTTAATTAGAACCAAAAGTTATATATTCTAAATTTAATTAGAACCAAAAGTTAACCGATTTCCATATTGGTTTAGAGCCAAAAGTTCTACACTTCCCATTTAATTACAATCAGAAATTCTATAAGTAATTAAAATGATTGGTGTGATTTAGAAAAGAATTCCAATCTCCATTATACCAAAACCAGAAATTTTGAGTTACTATCAAATTTAGATATGTAATTATGAAATACAATCACATCATAACTTGAAAACAATTAGTCAAAAATTATAACGTTATTTCATTGATTATAGATCGTTACATATTTTATTTGGAGTTCATTGATATTAACACAAATAAAAGGTAAAATGTGTATATATAATTTATTTAATTAGAAAATAAATAAAAAGGTTAATTAAAATATTAGAAAATGCTCCCATTTAATTAATAAAAATAAATACAATTACTTATATAAATGAATGAATAATTAATAAAAATAAATCCAATTACTTATATACAACCTCTCCATCAGAGTCAACTATCCATTTTCCAAATTTATTTACTTTATACAATGGTGTCGAAAAGGTATACAGATCCCTTGCAATCTCAGCCCTCAGTGCAATAACATCTGCAACTTGATCCGGTCGTCTTGATTTCCATGTAGTCTCGTTTGATTGTAACAAATCATGTATGTACATGACCACATATGCTTCACAACTCGTCCTGTATTAATAATAAATTAATTAAATGATGTTATCATACCATTAAATATATATAATATAAAATAAAATATATATATAATATATATATATATATTAAATTTTCATTAAGTTACAAATTTACTCACCCATCGGGTTGCTGGGGCACAACCGATCTATCAAGACGTTCAACTGTCCATTGCTCATCCACAGGTGGCATCTCTATTTGGGCCCTCTCATAAAATCCCACAAACCGCAATAAAATGGGCATCAAACACACCAGCGGCTCAAGTGGCTCAATGCGAAAAGCTAAGTCAGTATGTGCAAGAGAATCATATATTAATATCTTCTTCTGTCTCAGGCACACCTGACAAAGGAGCCAGTGATTTTGATTTAGGCTACATGGCAGCAACACCTGCAATTTGAAGACGTCAGTGATATAAGACTAATTAAAATATTTAAATGATCAAATAATAACTTATAATTTTTCGTACAACACTCACATTTTCAACTTCCCACCATGGTACTAATTTATCATTTTTAACACTAAAATTTAATACACGGCATCCAAAACACAACAAATATCGAAAACATCAAAAATTGCTCAAATCGGTTTTTCATATACATGAAAAACCGATTTCGGTTTTTCATGTACATGAAAAACCGATTTCGGTTTTTCATGTACATGAAAAACCGATTTCGGTTTTTGAGTGGCATGAAAAACCGATCACAATAGAGAATCGGTTTTACACCTCTGAAAAATCGAAATCGGTTTTTTAGTTAATGCAAAAACCGATTTCGTCGCAGATTTTGCAGAAACTGCAAATCTACAAATCTATCTTTCGGATGATATTTATCACAACCAAATCACTCTTAAAGCCTTTACCTTACAATTTGAACAAAATAACCTAAAAACCAACCAACAAAAACACATACATTACTTTCGAAACTCAAATCACTTGAAATGAAAGAAGAAGCTTCAAAACGGATCACACTTGAATGGATCAAAAACCTTCAATGGACAAAGAAGCTCAAATGAAGAATCTCTTACTAGGAGGTTTGACTTCGGCTATAATGGTGAATGGAAGAGAACAAAAACCATGAATAGAGTAAAGAGAAAGAGAAGAGAGGTTTGAATGCTAGGAGGAAGTAGGAGGAAGAAGAAGGCTATGTTGGTAATTTCGCTTAGGGCAATTGGGTGATTTTAATTTGAAGGGTAATTTAGTAATCTTGGGTATAGAATGGAAATAATTTGTTTGAAAGGCTAAAAACAAATTTATATAAAATATTGGGTAAAAACAAAAATTCTCTTTTTATTTGGCTGAAAATGATAAATCTCCCTTAATTTTCCCTAGGTTATAATGGCTATTGTTTATGAATATTTTACGGGCTAAAGATTATGCTGCTACAATTATATAGACAGAGAGCTTAACATGTGTAAATCTTCATTTTTTTTATGTAGTTTTTGAGGATTGTAATTACATATATATTTTATTCAGACTTTAATAGTTAATGTGATAAAATATGGAGTATTTATGTACCATATAACACATATATATATGATGGTTGAACTATGTAAATATAAATTAGAGAGATGTAGTCTCTATTTGTGTTGGGTTTCGTTATGAATTATTTTGTGGTGTATAAATGTAGGTAATTGGAATTTTAGGAAAGTTCCAAAATAAGGGAAATTCTATCAAAATTTTTGTAAAATTTATAAATTTTGGGTTTGAAGTTCACGAAAGAACATTTTTAGAATTTATCTTTTTGACTTATTTTTCTAAAAAGGATAAAAATCACATACCTGGAATTTGAGTTGTGACAGGCATAATTAGAGTATGTCCATCACTTTACAAATGTATTTTCATTTTTTTTTTTTTCAAATCGAAAAATGATGTGAAATATATTCACCGCCCATGTCTTTAAAAGGTATTAAAATTGATGAACATATATTTTTTGTGTTAAGAAAAAATGATAAACATCATTCTAATCATCTAATGTTTTCATTATTTTAAACTTTTGTTTTTAATTTTACTAGTTTGATAAGTAGAATCAGCCCCTATTAAATTAATGAATGTGTCTCCATTTATTAAAAAAAAAAAGTTTATATATATAAGCGATTATTATCTCATCATTTATAAGATAATATCCGAATAATTATATAGATGTAATAACTAAGTAATCATAAAAAAAAAACTAAATAATTGTTTTTTGATAGTCTGATACTAGGTTAAATAACAATTAGGATCTAATAAGGATAGAATACTATCACACGATCTAGAAATCTATTTCTAAAAATGGGAGAGATCTACCCACATAATTAATAGAATAATTACCACATATATTTATTAGTGATAGTGCTCGAACTTGCCACTATATGTATGGGCAAGTGGGTTGCTGTCCATTACAGCAACTCACCTGGAGCAAAAACTAAATAAATTTTGTCAATAGTAATCTCACTATTTCATCGGAGATTACCGTAACACTTCTATCATATTTTTTAGAAAGCAAACATTCAATATTAAAATAAGCTAAATCGATTTTTCAAACAACAAATAAGAATCTATATTAAAAATAATAATAATGACAGTGGAATTTATATGCTCTTCTAGTCTCCAATTTCCAAGTGCTACAATAATTCAAATATTCTCAATAGTAATTAGTTAACCTGATTAACACCATTTAAAATAAGAAAAACAAGAACATAATCTTTTGGTATAATAAAAAGTGAACACACATTCTTCTCATACTAGTTTTTGAATACACAAACACATTCTTTGAAAATCAAAAACCAACCAAGAAACCTAACTAAAAAAAACCCACAATTGTCATGATTAGATTCGTTCGGCTAGTTTATCGGCCTTGATAAGCTGATTTTCTTTAATCAAGATTTCACGACCAAACTTCTTATAGTCGAAGGTACAAGAATGTTCAGTCGCGTAGCGATGCTGGGAGCAGAATAGGTCCCCACACCGGCACTTGAAGCCCATCAACCCAACCTTTTTGTTGCAGTTCTTGCATCTACTCTTCAATCTTGAACCCGAATCAGAACCGAACCCATCAGCGTTTATTACCTTCGAGGCAGAATTATCGACTTTAACCAATGTGTCGGATGAACAAACGGAAGTAGCGTTTGATGGTTTAGAGTCCGGGATTGATAAGGTGTCCCGTGCTTTGGTTGTTTGATCAACAACAAGCTGCTGTGTTTTGAGGAAGTGATTGTAGCACTTTGAGCACATGTTTTTGTTCTCCTCGGTGCCGTAGAAGCCGCATCCCTTTACGCAGAGAGGAGGAGGATTCATCGTTGTCTTCTTTGGAGCTTTGATGAATGAGTGAGTGAGAAATATGAGAGGCTGGTTTGAGAATTGCGAGACTGATTTTGGAAAGCTTTGAGAAGTGACTGTGACTTGCGGCACCTGCATGTATATATGGAGAGAGAGGGAGGGTTTGATTGAATTTGTGTAGGATTAGGAATCAGAGTTGTACAAGATTTGTTTTTAATCTAAACTGGCACGGAAACAATTTCCTAAATATTCAAGGACTATTTACAAATATATATATATATATATATTTTGAACATAAGAAATAGTTTCTTGAACTTTAAAAATCCTAGTCCAAAAACAATGGGCCACTTCATATGAAATCTCGTTAACGTGGGATTTTTTTTTCTTTTAATTTAATTTAAATTTAAATTTTATTTATTAAAAGCATGACGATTTGTTATAATATTGAATATATTTAATAATTTCAAATTTATTTAATAGTTTTATGAAGTTTATACATGTAAAATTTATTAAGAAGCAATTTTGTATTTTTATTTATTTAACTTTTAAATTTTTGTTTGTATTTATATTAAATATGTTTAAAGATTAATTTAGTGTATTTTTATTTAAAATTTAATTTACATAAATATAAAATTAATTTAGTCTAATCCAATCTAATCGCAACTACACCAAATATGGTATAGTACTAATCTACTTCCATCAAATCGAATCCAATTTTATCTCATCTCATCTCATCCCATCCGATCATGTTCTATCTCATCCTATCTAATTTCACGTACCAACGTGACCATAATGGAATTTGGAGAGTCATATTACAATCCTCATTGATGCATTAAACTAAGGATGGCAATTTTATTATGTACATCCATCCAATGATAGGTTGTAACCAGGAAGCCGATATTATCACCCACAATAATTATTTACACATCCAGTTAATAAGTGAACCAATGGTTAAAATTCGAAAATTTAGATTTTATTATATAAGCAACCAGACACATTCCATTAATGACCCACCATTCATATAACCTTTATTTGTTTGTTTTTTTTTTTTTTGAATAATTACAATAATGCAAGCTCTAGGAAAAAGAGACATGAGTCAAACTCACAACCTCTTGGATATAAAAGTGAGGAGTATACCACTGGAACAATCTCATCTTGTCCATATAAACTTTAATATTGCTAACTAAGTGCTTGTAACAATATTTTTTAGGTTTATTTTTTCTTCCAAATTTATAATTATCATTTTTCACTCCCTCATTAATTTCGAGCAAACTAACAGAAATTCATGAACATCATAAGGAATATTTCAATCTAAAAGAAATTGCATAAAAATATAACAATAAATTAAAAGAATAATATCTACACCAAGTTGCTGGATTGCTCTCCAAATAATCATTTTTTCTCTCTTTTTAAAAGAGACTCTGTTCAACAAAACTAGTTTACAAAGAGAGGGAACATCTTCCAAAACAAAACTCTCAATCCACATCAGAACCTCTTCCATCCAAATTAAATCATAAGAGCTCGACAAAGTATATGGATTGCTAGAGCATCAACCCGGTTTGCCTGTCCTGGAACAAGCAAGACACCCAAAAATGGAAATCAAAAGCTACAGATTGTCTTGAACTTCCAAGATATATCGTTTCTAACAAAGGAGGTATAGTAGATGCACTTGTACATGGCCCTTGTAAGTAATTCTATTAAAGGTTACCTTTGTAATATAATATATTAGTAATTATTGGTGCCAACATTGGTATCGTGGTGCTTATTGTTTCCTAAGTGAGTTTTGTATGTGTTTTGACATTTTAATTATCGTTTTGTTCAAAGCTAACAATTTATAATTATTTGATTTTACATATGTGAAGGAAATGATTCGAACTCAAGTAATTATTAGGTTGAATGAGTATTTGATATTTGGACTTATATATTTAATTATTTTTGTTTATGCGGTTTTAATGTTTTAATTTTTTAATTATATGTTATTGCAATATGACACTTTATGATGCTTCAAATGTATAGATTTGTGATATGGTGAATTATTATAGGTGTCATAAGATAAAACTTTTTCGAGTGTGATATGTGCCTTCATAATTTGAGAACGTGTTGTGAGGGTGTGAAACTTTGTTCAATTCGAGAATCTAAATTCATTACACTTAGTAGGCACCTATATATGTGGCATGATGAGAAGTCTCTAGGGTGCTACAGAGAGTCTTCCTATCTGTGGCATGATGAGAAGTCTATATGTGGCATGATGAGAGTCTCTATGGTGGCCTGATGAGAAGTCTTCCTATCTTGTAGATGTGCTAATGCATATGGGAGGACTTATTAATGATCATTGAGTGAAGGTTTACCTCTTCCCTTCATATTTAAGTGTTTTGTTTTTAATAGAACCATATATATAATTCCCATTTCTATTTGTCTCACATAGAGGTATCATTAATAGATGACTCAGATGACTCCAAAACGTAATAAATCATATGTGAAGTTTTACAAAACAATAGTGGTGATAATAGGTGAAATATCTGAAAGGAGAAATTGCACTGCAATATCTTGATACTAGGTGAAATTGTGCTTGGCATCTGAAAATGATTTTATCATCCAAAGTCTCCCCTTGAATCATTGACTAATGCCTTATCATCATTAGTCACTAACAATAGAGGTTAAAGTTCATTTTTATCCTCAAAGAAAAAATAATTAATTGTGAAAAACATGTAATTTTCGAGATGAAAAACCTAGAAGAACTGTTCAAAGGTTTCATAAAAAATTTTGGATTGAGTCTTTCAAATTAAAAACACAAATTAAGCCAAATGCAAGTAGAAAACCAAGCCACAAGATAAAATCTAGCTTTTGAAAATCACTTAATCAAAATCAATAAACAAAACAACTAAATTAAAATGAATAGGTAATCTAACTATCTAAGTATTTAACAGATGTATACATAGTCTTAAAACAATTTTCTTCAAAGAAAGATATATATATAAAAACTACAATTTCATTCTATTCTACCTTGAGAACATTAATATTAACACAAAAAGCACAATTTCAATTTCATCATCAATAAAACAGAATACAAAAATCTAAAAGTTCGACCACATAAAGATTTAAATAATAGTAATAATAATAAACAAATTGAAGTTGAGGGACTGGAAATTCATAGCCTGTAAACTGTAATAAACTTGAACACATTCTTGCCATAAGCAAACCTAAGAGAATCAAGATTCTCTTCTTTTAGCTTCATTACATAATTCATGGCGTTGAACAAATAGGAATCAGAATGTGTGTGAGAGTTGAAGATTGGTTGTTTCTAAAAGGAGTTGACTAGGAATCCGCTCACAGTTAGGAATTCTTTATAAATCCAACGAAGTCCATGCTAGTTTTGTCAAGTTTGGACCCTCATAGTGTTTGCAATTCTTTAGAGGATTCTTATTGCCAGATTCGTCGAACTGACTTAGCTTGCCAGCTCTTTAGGGGGGGATTCTGTTACTTTCAATGCATTAACAGCATGGTACGCTAAAGAGGGTTTTAATGAAGAAGCTATAAAGCTATTCATGGAGACACAACATTTGGGCGTCAGATTTTACTTTCGTGGCTGCTTTGTGTGATGGTATTAGATTGAATGATATTGCATTAACGCAACTGATTCATTCTCTCGTTTGTTGGGAATGTGTTCATGCTTGATTTTTACTTAAAACATGATTGTGCAATTGAAGCTAGAAGGTTTTTTTGACGAAATGACAGAGGTTGATGGTGTGTTTCTTATAATGTCATGATCACTTGCTCTGCGTCGAATAGATGATATAAAGAATCATTGAAGCTAGCTTTTTAGGGAGTTACTGTTGACTAGATTTGATAAAGGGCAGTTCCCTCTTCAACCTTGTTGAGTATTGCCGCGAATACACTTAGCTTGCAGATTGGTCGACAAATACGTACATTCCCAGGTTATTGTAACAACAGCTGATTCAAAACTGCAGGTGGGAAATTCTTTGGTTGATATGTATGCCAAGTGTGGAAAATTTGAGGAGGCCAGAAAGATATTTGCAAGTCTAAACTGTAGAAGCACAGTGCCATGGACAGCAATGATCTCGGGTTACGTTAGCAATGAAGAGCTAACGTAAGTGCTGATCAGTCAACTTTTGCTAGCATCTTAAAAGCTTCTGCGAATTTGGCTTCTCTGTCATTGGGGAAAACAGCTACACTCATTTGTAACTAGATCAGGTTTCATGTCAAATGTGCTTTCAGGCAGTGCACTTCCTGGACATGTATGCGAAATGTGGATCAGTGAAAGATGCAGTTCGAATTTTTCAAAGAGATGCCCGAAAGGAATATAGTCTCTTGGAATGCATTGATGATATCAAGCTGATCTCTAAAGTAGTCAGAAGAGAAATCACAGTACGAGATTCAACCAGATTCCACCACTTCAAAGATGGATTCCGCTTGTCTAGTGGCTGGCGGTGTACTGGCAATGCCTCCTGGCCCACCATGATCAATTGCGGCGATTAGTTCAACACCTCCTTTTTACAAAAACAAGGGGTTGACTTCCTTCATCAAGGTGTGAGTTGCTCTCACATTTATACATGAGTTGCTTCTCCACCTATGAATTCTACTCTTGTAATGATCATGGCTGACAATCAAATGATTTCATTTTATAAAAAAAAAAAAAGTTATTATTTGGTATTTATCTTATTATTTTGTGATAATTGTTATTTTTGTTGTTATTATCATTAATTAAGACAACTGTGCTACAAAATTTAATTTCAAAATGTTATTACTATACACATTTTCTTTTTTTTTTTTTCTTTTTTTTCTTTTTATTTTATGTTTTGCTTTTCAAAATATCGTTTTCAATAATTGGTGATAGACGTATTTTTTAACATAAAAAATATAAAAATTAATTTCTTGTTTTGAAACAAAAACAAAAAAAATAAAAAAACGATACAAAATGGGCCCTTAATCTCACTATTATTCTAAATCGACTTGAGTCCTCCATTAACTTTAAGCTGTGGGGAGATTTAAAAGATTTGGGCTCACATGATTGGTAACCAAATCAATGGGCTGAGGGTTACACATGGCAATGGATCAGGGTTGGGGATGGTCGATTCTTTTACGAGTGGTGATATTTACACCCCTTAAAAAGTCATATGTACAACTCAAACTAACATTTAAAAAAAAAATATTTAATATTATCTTTGAATAAAATTACTAAAAGGGTAAATATTTTATAAATAGACCCATAAATTATTAATTAAATTGTCATATAATTTTTTTTTCTTCTAAATGCTAATCTTAAGCATCAAATTCTTTTGAAGGAATACAATTTGATTGTAAGATGTGGAGAATGAAATAAAATCGTCAAATGAAATTAGTTGTAAAAGGATAAGTTTTAAATTAATTGTTGTTTTAGTGTTGAAAAGCTTGTTGTATGTACGTGTAAGCTTCTTATTTTAAAAAACTTCATTCAAATAATTCATCGAACACATAATTGGTGTATCTCACAACTAAAATTTTTAGTGCTGAGAAATTGTGTACAAGCATGAGCTTCTTGGTGTAAAAAACCTTCATTCAAACATCGAACATATGGATGATATAACTCAAGTATTGAATAAATTAAAAAAAAAAATCAATATTACAAAAAGTTATAGTTGAACTCAATCGTGAATCTCCTATAGCAACGGGTGGTTATTGGATTTGGTCTTTGATCTGTATTGGTAGATATGTTTGAGTATAAAATGGAAGTTGAAATTCTTCTTACAATCCAAAGGAAGGAGACACCCAAACATAGACGATAGGATGAAGTTTTCTTAATATTAAAAGAATATTGATATTGTAAAATTAAATAAATAATAAAATAGGTATAGATGAGGTGTCATTGTAAAAATAGAGTATAATAAAATTAAACAAATAAGGTAATCTTGGTATTAAGTGAAGTTTAAAAGTAAACTAAAGAAATTTTAAATTTTTTTGAGGTGTGCAAACAAAAGAAGTGTACATATGGTTTTTAAGGTGTACATACAATTAAATTTCTATATTCATAGAGTGAAAATGCAAAAACATCTCAAATTTATCACTTGAAATATGTTTAACTGAACCTTGACAGCAAAACTTTTCACTTATATCTAATGACCTTAAACATGCTATATGATTAATTAGGTTTTAGGAGACTATGAATGGGAAAAAAGTTATAGATGTTTAACCAAGTAATACGATCATATAGGTTATAGACTATGAATGGAAAAAGAGTTATAGATGTTTAACCAAGTAATATGATCATATGGAGACAACATTATGGTCTGTCAAGATAAAACTCATTCAATTCATCATTACTTAAAGAACTACATACTTTGCCCTGTCTCCATGTTAACAAACAAGCTTCACATAAGATGTTTCATTAGTTTTCCTCATAAACTTTGCATAACAAAACATTTACTTAAGATGATAGATGGGACATGAAAGGCTAATCAAGAATGGTTACATAAATTTGAAAAGACTTGAATGTATTTTTTCAGAACCAACTATGCAAAATTTACAAGAAAATATCAAAAAGTTCAATATCAAATATGATTGGTGTTGATCTCTCAAACCTAAATATCTGAACACTTGCTTTGCTAAGATGAAAAAGTACATGCAAAGTTTTGTAATCAGCTGTGCATAAAACTGCTAAGTGTTGACGGAAAGTGGGGTAGTGGTGAGAATGTAAGACATGACAATGGCTTGTAGCTCAAGCAACAGACAGACTTAGGAAAATAGAACCTTTCTAGCTCTGCTTCTAACATTTGCGCATTTATGTTATCAGCTTGTTCAATCAAGGAATTTGGTGAGTGCTTGATCATCTCTGAATGGTTGGTCTTCATTAAGATTTCCCTTGCCACGGACTTGGGCTAGAAAGATAATGACAAAGAGAGAACTTTAGCAAATATGTTCTCCTATCAAATTGATCTGCTTAAATCTTGAAGAAGAAAGCAGCTGATCAGAATTACAAACCTGAAGATTATCAACAAGAGTGAGGTGAAAAGCTCCAATGTTAGTCTTCTTTCTCACAGAGGATGTTGTAGCAGCAATATGAACTAATAGTAGCTGCTGCTCCTTTGGAGAAAAGTTGGTATTGCCACTAACTTTGCTCCCCATCTTCATATATGGCAATCTTTTGAGACGTCAAGAATTCCACCAACGAGGTGGAATATTTAATTGACAGTAGAATAGAGAGGGTAGAAGTAAGGAGATGAAACTAATAGTTCAACCCAATGCAAACACATAGCATTTGATAAGAAGCAGTTCACAATAGATTCAAGACGCATGGCATGAATGGCATAAACAAGAGTTCATGTGTAAAAAAAAATTGTTAAATTTGCAGACAATGTAATGCACTTACTAGCATGCTAATGTAAAACATGGTGATATAAAATTGTAGACAAAATCTTTTTCTCAGAGAAGGGAGAAATGTCCATGCCAGTGGTCACCTCCATTCCTGGTGTTGCCAGTGCCTCCAAAACGAACAAATGTGGTGGTTTCCAATATGAGTCTATTATTTCATTAGTAAATGAAGAATACAAACCCATGGAGATGTCTAGGGTCAAAATAGCAAAGACAATGTTGCAGATGAGAACCTGAGTTATCCATGGATTTTTCAGCAGCCTAAAATTCAGGTTCCTTGATGTCAGTAATCCTTACGTCATTTGTGAGGATTCTTTTGGAATCAAAAGCTGCATGCACCAAGCAACAAGTTAAAACACATAATTAAACACTATAATCATTAGTTGGCAAAACAAGATTATCCATTACTTGTCATGTATACCTATGGAGTTATAACTATGCACTTACTTGTTATGTATCAAGTCAGCAAGAATTGTATGTCTTGTCAATTACAACATTACAAGTGACACCTGCAATCTTGGCAACTAAATTCATTTGTGTAGCTCAATTCCCTGTAATATAACGATTGAACTATCAGACTTATGAATGCCAATATGAACTAACATGTCCACTCGAACTAGAATGCCGCAAACTCATGTTTCAAAGTTCAAACATTCTGGTTACAGGGGAATATGCTCTAGATTCACACCATCCACATGTACGAGGTTATTCCATCACCTAATCTATTTTACAACAGCCTTGAAATAAAGCGTATTCAGAACATATTGTACTGCAGGCATATTGTGCTTGCGCATGACATAATACAGAAATAATTTTGGCAATACATTCATTTCGAGACAATTAGCAGATGACTGTCTGATGCAACTAAAATGTTTTATACTACATTAGGGTTATTTTGAGAATTGAACTATTAAATCCGAAATGTTGCTAAATAGTTTTTCTTTTCCTATTATATTTTACAGGCAAAGAAAAAAGAATGAGATTCTGCAACATGATGGCTAATTGTCTTACTTTCAACAATTCTACCATTCTAAGCAAGATAATAACCTCAGAAAAAATCCATAGAAGAGCTGACATGTAAAATCGCTGATTCTGTAAACAACAAATATCTAACTCTGACCTTTATTGGATCAATTATATACCAGAAGCCATTAAATCCTCATTTTCTCTACGTGCAGCATTGTAAGTTGTGTCAGTACTTAGGATTGTGATAGATAGCCTGAATGCAGACAATGGAAAACAAGATAACATGGTAAAACTATTAGACTCATGAATGCTTATTCAAATTAAAATGTGCTGCTAGAACTGCACACCTTTTCAATTACAACACTTCCATTTACCTTGGACTTCTGGCAATGAACTTCATTGGCAACCAAATGCCCTTTTCATGATTTTATCACAAACTAACAACTATATATCAAAAATCAAACTGAAGAATGTGTTAGAATTTCGAAATACAGACTTCATACTAAAGACAAGTTATAAAGACTTGTCCATGTTTGTACATTTATCACCTGTTGCTCATCATTGCCAAGAGTTTTCTATGATAGCATTTACTTTTATGCCAAGCTGCAAGTTCAAATGGGAATAAGGCCTTCAACTAGATTCCTGAGAGAGTTTTTAAAATTCTAAATGATACCATAAATTCAAATTTGATGGTGTAAACACACAAACAAGATAAACTCCTAGCTAGAACACTTTTGACCCCTTAATTAGTTTTCTTTGAGCTCTGCTATAGTCATGCTCAAACCTGGATGTGCAACCAAAAAATTCAAAACCAACAAAAGAAGAAAAACAAAAAGATGGAATAAAATTCCATCAATTCGACTATATGAGGTAAACAGAGAATGACCTGAATCAGAGAATCACCACCGTAGAGTTTCGTCCATCACCTTTTCATTATGTTTCAAGAGCCTCAATGAAGTGTCCACGTCCAATGATTTAAGTTTGGTCAATGTTCATAGCTTTGGCTTTAAGCAATTCTTCTTCTCTATAACAGAACTGCAAATTTCAGAGCATTATCTAGCATGCTTAATGAATGTTGAGTTTTGTACACACATATATAAAGCAAAAATAAAATCCACTGTAGCATAACAAGTCACAAAACTCAGACATTCTGGTTCCAAAAGATGAACTCTGACGTGTAGATGGCATTTGATTCCTGGTTTAAACAAGCCAAAACAGAATAGAATATCTGAATATGAGTTTTCTTTTGGTGAAGAATAGAAATGTAAAAATAAAAATAAAATAAAATAAAATAAGAATGAAAAACATCATTCTTCTAACCTATTGTCATACAGTATTATTAGGCATCAATTCTTCAAGCAATTCATGTTATTGCAAACTTGCTTCAGTGCATCAAACTGAAATACAAGAATTAAAATTCATTTACAACAATTAAGCTTTTCTATACTTTTACATAAATGATAGAGATACGGCCATATTTGCACTCTTATTACCTTTTGCTCAAACATTGGCAAGTGTTTCTGTGATAGATTCAACATTTGCTGCAAGCTGCAAGTTCAAATGCGAATAAGGCCTTCCCTAACCAGTTGCCTGAGAAAGATAAAAGATTCTGAATAATACAATGCTAGAATAACATCCATAAGTAGACTACGTCTGCTTCATTAAGCATCTTCTAACCTCAATTTCTTTGCTTTAAGCTTTTTTCAGTTTGTGCTCAGCCCTAGATGTTTCAACAAAAAAAAGAAACTTGAATCAATGAAAGTGAAACAAGAAACAACTTCAAAGTTAACTAAATTAAGTAAACAGAGGACCTGAATCAAAGTAACACCACTAGAGAGTTTCATCTATTCACATTCCCTCTATGTTTCAAGAGGCTGGATGAAGTTTCCGCCTTCACTTATTTAAGTCTGTCCAGTTCTGCTCTGACCTCAAGCCGTTCCTCCAGTCTGTCACAATTGAAGATTTATGCACATTAGCTAGCATGCATAGAATATGTGTACATGCGTGCAAGTAAGAAGAAAAAGAAAGTACAGTGTCATAACCAATCACCTAACTAAGACAATTAGGTTGAGCATGATGAACACTGATCTCCGATGGCACTTGAAGCCTTGTTCAAACAAGCCAAAACAAAAGAAAGTATCTTAGAATGAGTCAACCTTTGGAGGGGAAAAGCAATGATAAGTAGTAAATCAAATTTAAAAATTTGGTCATACATCATTTAGGCATTGATTGTTGAAGAAACTCATGTCATTTTCAAACTCGCTTTACTGCATCAAACTGAAATAAATGAATCAAATTTTGTTACAAGAATTAAGCTTCTCACTAACAAGCAAAAAGATTAGCAAAGCAAACAATTCAAGCTCTAATTATTGATAGGCCAAACATAATTACCATTGGTTGGCAGGACGATATAAAGAGTAAATAATAATAATAATAATGTTTAACATATCTTACACATATCAACAAGTCACTTCCATTTCCTAGGGACATGTTTGACAGAATAATGAAGAACTTCCATTTCCTTTTTCCTAGAGACTTCCATGTTGCACACTTATCACCTTTTTTCTCTTCACAGGCAAGCGGCAAGAGTGTCTGATGGCTACAATTTGCAGAGGCCATCCCCTCCCCACTGTTTCAAAAAAAAATAATAATAATAAATGACGAATAAAAGATAAAAGAATGAAGTCATTAAAATAAAAATAATTCTATTTTAAGAGATAATGCTATTTTAATCAGTTATAGAATTAGTCATACCCACATTCTAGTGTTCCAAGGTGTAACTTGTTCATCATATTCCTCCTCTGTACAAAAAAAGAATAATAACAACAACAAAGCAAATAATGAACATGTGGGAATCTGACAACAAGATAAGATCATTTACTTGCAAAGAGATAAGTGGGAACTCATGCAGAAGATAGAAAAAATTACCTGACAAATACAACAAGATTCTGTATCCTTCTAAGATTCTACTGGAGTAGTATATTTCTGCTATTTCAATTAATTCATTATAGCTTCTATACTCAATCTTGTACTCACATTCCCCATGTGCTCTACCAGAGCTAATAACTCCTGTAATTGCAATAAACATTGTGTGATCCTAACAATTTTCATTATGAACACAAACTATCAGTCAAAACTCTTCCCGTATATTACCACATACGACGTTATCGACATCGGCAACTTGTACCTATGCCGATCATGAATGTCAGCCACCCCAAAGAAGACTGACTGGTCAAGGATCACAACATCCTACAAACAAGTAGAGCATAAGTCAAATGTCAAGCCACTAACTTACAAGAAAATAAATTAATATATGTTTTGAGTGTCCACAAAACAAATTTGTATTCTAATATTCCACAATGGCTTAAATGGAAAATTTGAGTTTTGATCTTAATGCAATAATACATATATGAATGAAGCCAACTTCTAGTACTAGAATCTTGCTATTGGGAGTCACACATTGACATCCCAACATCCATGCTGGGATAAATTATTACCATCCCACTACTTTACAATTAGACAAAGCATAATTAGGAGTCACAAAACTTGATGATCATGTACATATAGATCTATGGAAGTATAATCTTGTAAGGCCCGAATCCAAGTGAATCCAAAAGATTATTTAAGCCTAAATAAGAATTAATAAATGAACCTAAATTGAGTGTAAGCCCAAGTTATATAATAATGTTAAACTAATTAGACAAAAACCCAATTAAGTGAATTCGAAGTCCATTTAGAGAATAGAAAGAATATATATATAAACAGATATATTTTCCCTAATTGCTATTAGGGTTTGAAGATTCATATATAACATTTTTTTCCTCTATTCTCAGCAGCCACTTCTCTTCCTTAAAAATTCTCATATATCATTCAAACTTCTCTTCTTCATCAACAAAGTTAAGCTCTCAATCATTGCAAGTTTGGAGTTTAAGGTTCATTGTAAAGGTTGATTGCGAATCAAGTAGGTTTTTTCTCTTTCTTTCATATTTTTGTTTATTGATATTAGGATTTTATGGTATGATAGACTTATGATATCATATTGTTATGTTTGGAGTTATTTCAAAATAAGATTAAAATTTTCTGGATTTCTAATAGAGGAAATAGAAGCTGCTAAAAATTTGCTTCCTAGTAGACTTGTTAGATTTATTTAATTGTTTCACTAGGCAAATGAAGGTATAAAATCATGAAATTTGGTTTGAATGATCCTTTGAATATTAGGTTATTTTCTAGAAAATTTTATGGTCATATGATAAGTATGCAATTAATTACGAATTTTTTATCACCTTTGAGTCAACGAAATAAAAATCTAGATTGCACTAAACTAGGTTGAATTTTCAATTTTTTTGGACATGCGATTGATGTTATTTTAGTCATTAAATTTCTGTATGAACCAATATGAGTCCTTTATAAGCCATTAAATTTTGAAGGATTGTTATGAAGCAGTTTATTTTTAAAAAAACGGATATCAAGGACTGTTCGGTTTTGAAACTGATGTTGATATAGCATTGGTTTGGATTCAAAGATTTAAATTGATAAGTTAACAAATGTATTTAAGGCTAGAAATTTTTATGTTATTTAGTCTGAGTCTTTGGAACATATTGTGAATTTTCGGGGCAATTGGCTTTACATACAATTTATTAAAAATGGATAAAATAAGTTGCATTAGTAGAGACAGTGTTGACTATAGAGAATTTTAAGGGTATTTGGACATAGATTAATTTAGAAAGTTATGATTTCCTATGAATTTATGAGTTTTGTGATGTAATTTTAGGTTGATAAAAGGAATTAAATTCGTAAAGTTGTTTTCTCTATTGGGATAAGCGGAAGAGGTAAGTAAATCTTATACATTATCTTAATATATTAAGTGTTCAACTTAAAAAAATATTTTGATCGGTTCTTTTAAACAATCAAATGAAACCTTTAGTTTTTCAATGTTACGTTTGATTATATTTTGTTTAAATAATTTTGCATCCTCAAATATATGTTTTATGTATATTGTTAGATTGCATTAAAGATGTTGCTTTCCTATTTTAAAAATGTGATATGTTTTATTAAAAGTATTCCTTCGTATTTGAAAAGAATGATATGTATTGTAATCGTGATTGTGATGAAAATGTTTTGGCTCATCTGTTCGCAGTTCATTTAATTGTAATGGTCTAGACACCAGGATTACAGGTGTCATAATTGTATCATATTGGTCCAGCTGGAATATTTATTGTTACGCAACATTAATTGAATCGACCCCACATCGGGATTACAGATGCTAATTGTATTCAATGTTTTGAAAGGTAAGGCGAGGTGGCACCTTGACCGCCTTGGTGGCTTCGGCGCCTCAAGGTGTCTAGTTTAGGTGAAAATGGTGAACAGAATTGCCTTGGACACCTTAAGGCGGTCTAAGGTGGGCGAAGGGCAAAAAGGTAATTTCAACAAGTTTTTTTCCCCTTTAAAAGCCTAACTCAGTTCACAATTGAGCAGCCAACATCTTTCTCCTGTTTTTGTGCCGTTTTCATGCTTTTCTCTCATTTTGGTGTGATTTTCTCTTCAAATCCTCTCTATCCATCATTCAAATTCTCCTCTTAAGTCACTAAAAGCCTCTCAACTCGAGTTCTCTCAAGATCCAACGTTGGCAGCCAGCTCTTTCGAGTCTCAAGTAAGTTTCTTTCAACTTCTTTGGACCTTAAACTTGTTATCCAATGGGTCTTGGTTAAAATGTTGAATTTCAGCTTGTATGCTATATTTTTTTGCATGTTTACTTGTAAGTTTGTTGTTGCATGCATTTTACTTTTCATTTTGTATATTAGGATATAATATATTGTTGTTTTGGTTGTTATATATGTGTTAAAGACAATACATATCAATGGTTTTGTATATTGTTGTTAGTTGTTTATTGTCTTGACAGTTTTATATATTAGGATATAATATATTGCTGTTTTGACTGTTATATATGTGTTAAGGACAATTACATATTAATGGTTTTGTATATTGTTGTTAGTTGTTTATTGTTTTGACAGTTTTGTATATTAGGATATAATATATTGCTATTTTGGTTGTTATATGTGTTAAAGACAGTTAAATATTAATGGTTTTGTATATTGTTGTTTGTTATTTATTGTTTTGACAGTTTTGTATATTGTTGTTTGTTGTTTACTTGTAACTTGTAAGTTGTTTTTGTACATGATTCGTTGTAGATTTTGTGTGGAATGTAGAACCAGAAAGATCCGAATTGGAAGTATGAGATTGAGGTTGAATTGGATGCACGGAAGCCATACAAGTATGTCCGCTGCATTTTTTGTGATAAAATAATCACAGGGGGAATGTTTAGGTTGAAAGAGCACCTTGTGGGTGCTCATGGGAATGCTGCCCCATGTGAAAGAGTTACCTTGGAAGCTCGGGATGAAATTAAGAAGTACATGGCCAAAACTAAAGGTGCCAAAAAGTAGTCTCAATTGGAACGGGAAGAAAGACTTGATAGCTCTATCAACTTCAGCACTTCTCATTCTTCTATAGAAGGTTCAAACACTGGTTTTGTGACCCAAAGAGGAATCATAGGGCCAATGGATAGGTTTTTAAGTGAGGGGGGAAAATATGATGTGCAGTTGGAGGGACAGAGACGATCAGGAGGTGAAAGAGAGGCACGTTATCGAACATGTATGTACATTAGTAAGTTCTTTTTTGAGAATGGGATTGCATTTAATGTTGTCTAGAGTCCTTCGTTCATTAATATGTGCCGATCAATTGGCAATTATGGACGTGGTTTAAAACCCCCTACACTACATGAGATGCGCACTAAGTTATTGAACGACGAAGTAGTGAACAAAATGGCTATTATTGATGACATAAAGAAGACATGGCCACAGATAGGGGTGTCAATACTGTCAGATGGTTGGAAAGATATGAGAGGAAGACAATTGGTGAACTTCTTTGTGAACAATCCATATGGTACATTTTTTTTAAAATCAGTTGATGTAAGTGATGTGGTGAAAGATTCAAATTTGATGTTTAACCTACTAAATGATGTAGTTGAAGAAGTTAGTGAAGATCTTATTGTTCAAGTAGTGATGGATAATATGTCCAACCATAAAAAAGTAGGTGACATGTTGATGGCAAAGAGAAAACGCCTAAGGTGGACGCCCTATGCTGCTTGTTGCATTAACTTAATGCTTGAGAAAATTGGAGAACTTCCTCAACACAAATATGCCTTGTTAAAAGCAAAGAAGATTAGTAATTTCATCTTTAATCATGGGTGGGTATTGGCCTTGGTGAGAAGCCATATGAACAAAGAGTTGGTTCATCTTGCTCCTACAAGATTTGAGACTGCATACTTGACTTTACAAAGTATGTACAATCTAAAGAAGCCATTGGAGACAATGTTTAGTTCAAAGGAGTGGCAGGAGAGTACTTGGAGTAACAAATCAGAGGGAAAAGTAGTAAGAGACATCATATTCAGGGATAGGAGCTTCTAGGGTAGTATTGCTTATGCACTGAAGACAACTAAGCCCATTGTGAATGTGTTGAGGATTGTGGATTTTGAAAAGATGCCTACAATGTGATTCATTTATGATGCCATTGATAAAGGCAAAAAGGAAATAGCCAAAAACTTTAAAGGTGATTTAAGGGCTTACAAGGAGATATGCGACATTATTGATGAAAAATGGGAGTTTCAATTGCACCGTCATTTGCATACAGCTGTGTTATGGTCCCGCGAATAGGATCTTGTCATAGATCGATTCACAGGGAAATCTTCTTGATTCCGTTTGTTGGCGTTCCTCTTTTTCTTAGAAGAACCTATTTTGAAAGATAAACTGGGTGTTTGTTCTTAAGAGACCATCCAAAAACTCTCCTTAATCTTTTTGTTGCAAACTCTCAATAATCTTTTTATTTCATGACTTTCTCTCTTATAGCAAGATAAAAACTTCAACAAGGATACAAATTATATGTTGCCTATTCAGGAAATCTTGAATTAAAACAACTACCAAAATAAGACTCTAATAAAATAAGGAAATAAAATATTTAAAATAAAGGAAATTAAAGACCAAACAAGACTCCAAAAATAAAGGAAAATAATTGAAAAGATTTATGCATTCCTTTCCCTATACTGCTTTCCTATGAAGGTGTCCCTAACATTACTCCCTTCCTTGACAACAAGCTTGTCCTCAAGCTTGAACTTAGGTTAAAACTCTTGAGAGTGGAGTGCATTTTCTCACGTTGTTTTAGGAAAAAACCCCCCACCGGGATCCATTATAGCTGGCTGCTTTGAATTATCATCTGAGTCCTCCACCATAAGACAAAAAAGCTTTTTACACTTATGCCCCATTAAATATGACTCATCACAATTATAACACAACCCCTTTGCACGTCGGTCGACCATGTCTGCATGGGACAACCGTTTAATGAACGGTGAAGGTGTGCTACCGACGCTCAACGTAGTGGAAGAGTGCCCACTGCCCCTTTTTGCTCGCTACCTGAAATAATAGAAGGGGCTGATACCACTGATTTAGTTGCTGTCCACGATGAAGAACATCTCCCTCCTATCCCGCAACCAAGTTGCATCTTCCGCTCAAAGGCCTTGGCGATATTCATTGTTGTCACCAAATTCGAAGGGTTTTGCATCTCAACATCCACCCGTAACGCCTCTGTTAACCCCGCAGTAAACATATCTATTTGTTGATCTGCTCGGATGGTATGTGCTCTAGCAAGGAGGGTTTGGAATTGTCGTTGATAATCTTCAACAGTCACCGTTTGTTTAAAATTAATCAATTCGCCTAATGGATTATTGCTTAATGGTGGCCCAAATCTCAAGAGACAATAATTCTTAAATTGTTCCCATGTAAGTCTAGGCTTCTCTTGCTCAAGTCGGTAGAACCATAACTGTGCCTCACTTATCATGTGGAAGGCTGCCAGTCCCACCTTGTCCCTCTCGCTTGTTCTTTGGTTGAGAAAGAACTGCTTGCATCGATATAACCATCCTAAGAGGTCTTGCATTCTATTGTAAGTCGGGAACTCAAGCTTGGAATAACGCAAAACTACCACGCTGCCTGAACGTCCCACCTGCAGTCCACCCTGTTGCTCTTCTGGCGATCCTGACAAGTTGTAACTGTAACTGTCGGAGCCATCTTTTGGTTCAGCAACCTTCCCCTTCCCTACACACTGCAGTTCCAACATGCGCTGGATTGCCTTGACAGATTCACGCAGGTCACGCATTTCCTGGCTGACCTTCTGGTTTGATTCTAGCATGCGCCGGTCCAATTCTTGCACTTTGATCGCTAGCTGGTCGAAATCACCCATGACGTCAGGCTTTGATACCAAATTGTTATGGTCCTATGAATAGGATCTTACCACAGGTCGATTCATAGGGAAATCTTCTTGATTCCCTTTGTTTGCGTTCCTCTTTTTTTTAGAAGAACCTATTTTGAAAGATAAACTGAGTGTTTGTTCTTAAGAGACCACCCAAAAACTCTCCTTAATGTTTTTATTGCAAACTCTCAATAATCTTTTTATTTCATGACTTTCTCTCTTATAGCAAGAGAAAAACTTCAACAATGATACGAATTATATATTGCCTATTCAGGAAATCTTGAATTAAAACAACTACCAAAATAAGACTCTAATAAAATAAGGAAATAAAATATTAAAAATAAAGGAAATTAAAGACCAAACAAGACTCCAAAAATAAAGAAAAATAATTGAAAAGATTTATGCATTCCTTTCCTTATACTGCTTTCCTATGAAGGTGTCCCTAACAAGCTACCTACTTTTTGAATCCTCAAATCCATTATAGTGAAAATTATTCTAAACCTCCAGAGATTAAGAGGGGTTTTGTTATATGTGTGGAGAAACTTATTGCCAATGAGGAAGATAAAATTAAAGCTCATGTTCAAATGGATATGTACGACCAAAAACAAAGGATGTTTGGATATTTATTAGCGAAGAGTACCGTATACAAACGTAGCCTTGGTATGTGAAATTCTCTTAATTCCTAATTTCTTTATGAAATTATAGTATTCTCCTAATTCCTAAATGATTATTTGCAGCTGAATGGTGGAGTGCATTTGGGGTCGAGACTCCTGAACTTACATCTTTTGCTGTGAGGATTTTAAGTCTCATTTGCTTGTCCTCCGCTTGTGAGAAGAATTGGAGTGCATTTAATATGGTATAGCTTTCTAGATTAATTTTTCCTTAATGCTCAATGTTTGTGTAGATTCATACAAAGAAGAGAAATCGATTGCACGCCAAGAAATTGAATAATTTGGTGTTTGTCATGTACAATAGAAGATTACAACATGGGTACTTGAAGAAACAAACACTAAAAGCTGATGATGATCCCTTGGTTGTTAGTGATGAGGTGCATTCTGATGATGAATGGGAGAATGATGAATTCTTAAGAGTTGACTTGAGTCAACTGAGTGGCAATAGGCAATTAAGGGAAAAGAGAAAAGGAAGTATGAGTAAGTTATTCTCTAACTAAACATAGTAAGTTCTATTTAGAGTTAATGATATGAGAGTCACTAAATTTTTATTATATATAATTTGTTAGACAAAAGGAAGAATATATAACTAGAGGCTAAAGAATCTGAGTGGGAGGAGGATGAGACTAGTGATGAGGATGGTGACACAAGAATCAGATATGAAGATGATTCTTTGGAGGATGACACACCAAATGAAGATGAAACCTTACCTTCATATTCAACTTTACGTTTTGATCCAAATTTTAGGCCACTAGATTCAAATGATTCTTTATTTGATACTAGTGGTCGTTAGGATGATATGGATTATTTGATATTTTATATGTTAGGATTTATATGGATGATTTTGTATGTTAGGGTGATATGGATGATCTACATTTTGATTGTGTTGCTGCTATTTTGTTTGATATTTATGTTTTTAACATTAGTTTTCACTATGTTTTAAAATGTTATGAATGATTTTGTATGTTAGGAGTTTTTTTAAAATTTTTTTGATTTTTTTTTTTTATTTGGAGTCGAGGCGGTCACCTCAATTGCCTCAAGGCGACCGCCTCGCCTCGTCTCGCCTCGCCTTTCACCTTTCAAAACATTGATTGTATTGGCCCCGCACCGAGATTATATGTGTTAATTGTATTGGCCCTACACCGAGATGATAGGTGTAAATTGTATTGACTCTGCACCGGGATTACAGGTGTGAATGATATTATGAGATATAAGTCACTCCCATTTTATTTAAATTCGTATATGAAATATTTTACGTTTTGACTTTAGTTTAAATATTGAATATTTTCTATATCGCATTGTAATGTTTTATTGTTTTATTGACTTCGATTATGAAAACTGAATGCTTTCGATATTGTGTACGTTTTATTGGCATTGCATTATATTGATTTTTATGGCAAATTAGGGTGTTACAAACCTAATAGCAACACGTTTTACTCAAATAGAGATTATGCATAGTTACGAACTTAGTTCTAAACACATATATGAGTAAAGTCAACACAAATCAAGTTTCAAATGATAGCAATCAGGAATATCATATTGCTACTTTGTACTATGACAAATTATTAATTAGTCTTCACGAACACAAGCAACTATGCAAGCAAGAAATACATGTTCATCTATTCAAAACTAATGCTGCAAAAAACTTCATTAACAGGAAATATCAAGTTTAAGTGAACATAAATGTCAAAGAAATCAAACTTCATTAACAGGCAATAGCAAGTTTAAGTGAACATAAATGTCAAAGAAATCAAATGCATCCACCAAAATATCACAACTGGAGATGATGCTATAAATGATTCTTTTTCTGTAATATGTTGGAGCAAAGTATTCCTATGCTATATAATTGAGATGTCATTTAAGTGATTAAGCAAGCTATAATATACTTGCACTTTTATTACCTTTCGCTCATCATTGATAAATGTTTCTGTAGTGGCATCAACATTTGTTGCAAGTTGCAAGTGCAAATACGAATAAGGCCTTCCCCAAACTGATACTTGAGAAAGATTCTACCCTCAACTTATTAACTGATCTTGATTAATAACTTGAACTCAAATGTAATAATGAACAACACATAGCTAAAACAACCTCCATCAGTATAATACTTTTGTTGCTTAAAACTTCCTCTACCCTCAATTATTTCCTTTAAACTCTTTTCCAATATGTGTTTGAACTTAGATGTTTCAACAAAAAATTGACCAATGAAATAAAAACATGACAAAAATCCATAAAGTTAACTAAATTAAGTAGATAGAGAATGACCTGAATTACAGCAACACTGCAAGTTAGATTCCTCTACTACATCTCTTATATTCAAAAGGGTGGATGAAGTTTCTACCTTAACTTATCTAAATTATGTTATTTGTTTTGGCCTTAAGCAATTCCCCTACTTAACATTAGAATTGTAGATGTCTGTGCGTTAGCTAGCATGCATAGTATGTATGTACATGTGCGTGTATAAGAAGAAGAAAAAGACTAAGAACAAAGGCCCAACCACTCACCTAACTCAGACAAATTGGTTGAGCATGATGAACTTTGTTTTACATATGGCATTTGAAGCCTAGTTCAAAACAAGCCAAATTAGAAGAAAATATTAGAGAATGAATCAACCTCTAGTGGGAAAAGAAATAATAAGTACACAAATTTCGAAAATATGGTCATACATTTGTTAGGCATTGATCCTTAAAGAAATATGTCATTTCACACTTGTTGCACCACATCAAACTGAGATTAGTCCCCTTTAATGATATATGTCTCTACCAAACAACAATCAGTTGGAAATTAAATTAAGTGCACTAAAATTTTGATATAGACACTTCACACTGAAGATAACCAATAGAGACTTCCACATTGCACACTTACCACCTTTTCTCATCATTGACAACTGGCAACAGTGTTTGTGATGACATCAACTTTTAGAGGCCTTCCCACCCCACTGCTTAAGTTAAGAAAAAAATAATAAAAGTTAAGCAAAGAAGAAACACATGGGAATCCACAAACAAGATAAGATTATTCCCTTGCAAAGAGAGAAGCCGAAACCTTAAGCAAAAGATATAAATTATTACCTAACAAGTACAACAAGGTTCCATTTCTTGCTGAAATCCTACTTGATTAGTATATTTCCGCTATTCTAATATTCATAATGGTTTCCTTCACTCAATACTCTGCTCATGTTCCCATTCCATTACTCCAATAAAAATTGTGTGATGCTAATAATTTTGATTATAAACATATATTATCAATCAAACCCTTCCTATTTATTACCTCATATGACTATTGTCAACATCAAGCCACACGTCCCTGTATCGATCATGAATATCAACCACCCCAAAAGAGACTAACTAGTCATGGATCATGATCATAATATCCTACAAATGAGTAGAAGCATAAGTCAAATAACAGGCCACCAATTGACAAGAAAATAAATTAATATCTTGTTCTAGTCTTCATATAATAAAGGGATAATTCTAATTTTCGTCCATATAATAAAGGGATAATTCTAATTTTTGTCCTATAGTTTAGTATAATAGTAAAAAAATTCACTAACTTTAAAAATCACTAAAAACTCTTCTGTAGTTTGGCATAGTAGCCAAAAACCCCCTATCATTAATAAAAATAGTCAAAAAATCTTCTATCATTTATAAAAATAGTAAAAAAAACCCCTTAGTAATTTTTAAAGTCAAGGGATTTTTTTGGCTATTTTTATAAATGATAGTGGATTTTTTTTTTTTTTTACTTTTTTAATAAACTATAGAGGAATCCTTAATGATTTCTTAAATCATAGGGTTTTTTGGCTATTATGTCAAACTACAGGAGAAAATTAGAATTATCCCTTCAATAAATTTGTGCTTTAGTACTCCACAAGTGCTTAAATGAAAATTTTGGGTTTCCATCTCAATGCAATAACACAAATATGAATTTTGCCAACTCCCAAAACTAGAATCTTATTAATAGGAGCCACACATTGACATCCCAAAAGCTATATAGAGGAATATAGAAAGCTATATTAAAAAAAAAAACTCATATTGTATATAGTTAAGACATTAATTTAGTGATTAAACATTGAGAGTCAAAATTGTCACTTATTGCAAACTAATAAACAACAACCAAAACTAATTAAGACAAGGTAGAAGCAATTACCTAGCACTCACCACTCGTAAATTCGTCCTACTCCTGGATCGCCATTGGTAGTAACTTCTCTAATTTAGGGTAGATAGAGATATGACACTTGTTAAGGGAAGTGGCATGAAGAATGTATTCCGACAATGCCTTCAATTTAGGGGAGTATCTGATATACAAGGAAGAAAAAGATGGCATGATTGTAATTTGTCTTGTAATCTCATCATCATCCCAATCTTCCCACTCTCTCTTGTCACAAATACTGAGATCCTTTAATTTGGGAAAAGCGATGAATGAAGAAAAAGAAGAAGACGATGTCGCGACATCTTCCATTCCCAATAATTCATTACCCACTCTTTTTACACTCTCCATTTCCCATACGTTGAGGGATTCCAATGATGACAACTTCCCCAAAGCAGGCAGTCGTTCACACTTGATGCACTGGGTAATACATAAATACTTCAATCGAGTCAACCATGTTATCCACTCAAGAAACGATGTGCCTCTGTAGACTCTTATAAATAATAACTCTAAATTCAAAGGCGGTTGTAATGCTTCAAGAACTGCTCCATCTTTCTTAATAACTGACGTTGATAACTCTCGTCCACCATTGAAACATAAAAACAAATCAATGAGGTTTTTCTTGTTGTTGAGTAAGCCTCAGTTGAGTCTCCTACATTTCCTAACCTTTCCAAAATAATTCGTCCTCCAAGGTGGTTTAAGTTTCGAAGAGATCCAAGGCTACACACTTTGCTACTATTACCCACCGCAATCTCAGTTAATGTTCGTAGACGAGTTAAATTCTCAACCCCTCTTGGCATAAAACTTAACCCAAAACAATAGGATATAATTAAATGCCTTAGGTTGATTAATTTTCCCATCATTTGAGGTAATTTTTCAAGCCTCTCACACCAATTCAGATTTAAAGTTTGTAGGTTATATAAATCACATAATGTTTCGGGTATTTCTTTTATATATGATATGTAATGATACCTCAAATGTATCAGTTTTCCTATCTCTTTTGGAATCATTTTATTCATATCCTGCTGTTGTGAACAACTTACTTTACTTAACTTCAATGGTCTTAAACATGTCAATCTTTTGAAAATATTAGGTAGTAGCTATTCACTTTCCATCGATGAGTCATTGAAACCTTGACCTTTAATTATGAGGCTACATAGCTTTTGAGCACTATATATGTTGGACGGAAATGAAGCCTTTTCATGATTAAGAACCAACATTAAATGGCGAGCTTTCACCTCAAAAAGGTTTAGGCTTTGCGCTTCAAAACTATTAATTTCCATAGTAAAGCATTCATTCTTAACAAGAAATTGAGCAAAGTCATGCACTATATCATGCATCTTCCAACATATAATATTGCCAAATGAATTTTCATGAAACTCTTGAAAGAAAGAATGTGTCATTAAATTGTCAAAACAATCTTGACCAATAGTTTCCGTATCTTTATTTTGTTCTAAACCAAAGTAACCTTGAGCCATCCATAATTGAATCAACTCCTTTTTATTCATGACATAATCCTTTGGAAAGACAGCACAGTATGAAAAGCAACGTTTTTCTCTCAAAGGTAAATCATAACTTAACAATAGAGGTGGAAAAAGACCTTTTTCTAACTCGTCTAAATTCCATAAATCATTATCTAATATTCTTTGCCACTGTTGCTTTGTTTTTTCAAAAAACAAGAGACTTCCAACAATCTTCACTGCAAGAGGCAAGCCCTTACACTTTTCAACAATGTTTCTACCGATTCTTTCTAACTTTCTACAATCTTGTTCGGATCTATTAGAAAATGCCAATTGTTTAAATAATGACCAACTTTCTTCTCCAATCAATTCTCCAAGTTTGATGATATCAACAGATTTCATCATATAGGAAACTATTTCCTTACATGTAGTAACCAAAATCTTACTTCCATGAAAACCGCTATTAAGACAATAGTACAATGGTTCCCAATTGTGCTCTTCTGTCCATACATCATTTAAGACAATAAGAAACTTATTTTCAACCACCAACCCATATATATATTTTAAAAGAGATTGTAATTCTACATACGTACACACATCATTCGTCAAACTTTCGATGATTACTTTGACCATCTTAATTTCATCAAAAGTGTTTGAGACACAAACTCATATTCTTTTGTCAAATTTTTCTATCACCTCTTCATTATTGTAGACAAGTTGGGCAAGCATTGTTTTGCCTATCCCACCCATCTCTACAATTGAGATGACATGTGGGTGTTTTCCTTTTTCACTTCCATCACTTAACAGCTTGCTTACAAGATCTTTTTTCTCCTCATCTTGACATTGTATCTCAGCCACATTAACAAAAGAAGTAGTTTTCAATCGTTGCAGTTCATCAGTACTCTTGTTCATAACAAGATTATACGCATCTTTCTCTTTGGCAATAAAATCAAGATTTGGGTTTACTTCTTTTATTTCTAGGAGTAATAATATAACGAGGTAAGCCAACATGTTGAAAACAAAATTTTAAGGGAAGGAAAGAAGGAACATACCTTCTTCTTGGGAACAAGGACATTTTGATGAGCTCCTTCCATCTGCAATTTAAAAATTGCAAACTTCCACTCATCCAATATGCCATCCATGTCATAAGATGCATCTTTGAGCCTATCCAACCAATATCCAATAGCTTTGTCCTTCACTTGTCTTTGATCTGCATCAAGGAGCACAGCTTCAATAACTCGGAAGTTGCTGGTAAGCTTTTCAATCTCTTTTTCAACACCTGTCACTAGCCTCACTTCTTGATCTATTTCTTTAGCCATGATTGAATACAATTGCTCAAGAACAACGGAAACAATTGCATCGGCCATTGCTAGAGACGGTGTTGGACTCACAGAAAGAGCAGCAGGAAATATTTTGAGATATTATTAGTTGTGATAACTGTTAAGAGGTTGTAGGAATACATTCTATTATTATAGTAATAGTGCATGGAAAAATATCAAGCAACATTTCACTTTCAAAGTCCAGCTGTAACATCATTTTATAAAAGTCTTTCTGCTTCTGATGGCTACAAAGAAGGTTTGCCCTGGTTTGAGGGAATTGGCTATGAGTTGTTTGTATCAAACAAACACACTTTCGCTGCTAGTTGGCAGCCAGCGTAGTTTAGTTTGTTCCATGCATCACGAGGCGATATTGAGAATTTTTTAGCAGATAGTTCACTTCTTTTTGAGAAAAAAAAAAAAAAAAAAAAAAAGCAGGCAGTTCACTTTGTTGTATATTATACAAGTATTTTAGTTTTTTTTTTTTAGAATGTATTTTAGTTTGTTTTATCACCTTATTGTATATATATATACACATAAAATATTGTAAAATAATATTAATAGTACAATGATTTGTACATAACAGTATATTTATAATACCTAACATCTTTTAAACACAAAGTATAAACAATTATGTTATTTTTTGTAAAAGAAAACAATCATAAATAATGCAAGAAAAAGCAATTTCTCATGAACATTAGACATGTGGAAACGGCCAATTGTCAACAACATAGAACCAATATGTTTTTGTCTGAAACCAACTTAGACATGGGACCACTTTGTTTTTTACTAGATCCTAGACTTTTAAGAAAAACATTGCGATGTATTCTCAACAAAACATTTGAATGCTTTTCCGGGCTCTGTGGGTCAGCTACCTTTATCAATAAATCCGCATATATTTTAAATAATTTTGATTAAGGATATTTTAGTCAAAATATGAATTTTCTATTTCAATCAAGAAAGGGAACTTGATTTTTAGGGTGAGAGCGAGGAATCAAGTTCCCTTTCCATCAGGCATTTGATTCCCGATTTATGTGAGGGGTTGACAAAACTTAATTCTCATAAAATTTGATAAACTATGGATTTCACAAATCAGAAATTCAATTCCCTTTCTCCTATGAAATTTTTAATTAGTTAATGCACTCTCCTTTCAAAAGATTTTCGACAAGATTTTCTTCCAAAAGTTAATTCTTGAAAGAGACGCTCTAACAAACAAGCTTCATGGAGGCAGGCGACAATGATTAGGGCTTGAGTCGGGCTGGTTCACATAGGTAGAAAATAAGTTTAAAGTGATGATATTGGCACCCCTCACATTGTTTTATGTACACCCAACATTATAATATTTACTTTTTAATTTCCTTTTACTAACTTATCCTTAATAATTTCATAAATTATCTCAAATTTACTGAAATTTCATTTTGATTTGATGATAAATATTGTTAGATGTCAAAAGAATTCAAGTACAATTGCACTTAATATTGTTTATTCTTATTTTGTTCCTTAAGAGGTTCATGTTGTTTGCAATGAGATATAAAATAGAATGTTTAGAATTTAATAGTTTCGAGTTTTTTTAATAAATTAAATCATTAATAATAAAAACAATTATTTCTTATACCAAGAGAAGAAAATACAAAATAAGGGCCAGAACTACCTCTTTAAGTTTATCTTTAGTGACAAGATAGCATTGGTTCAATAATATGTTCCTCACACCTATATTTACTAGATTGTGGGTTTGAATTAAGTTTATCTCTCTAAAATAATAATTAATTATAATATTTTAAAGTTAAAAAAAAAAAAAAAAAAAAAGTTCAACATCAGTTAAAAAGCCCAATGATAATTTTAAGCCCACAAGACCTAAGCCCACAAAGACCACCCCAATGAGTTTTGGTGCTTCTATTTTTTTGAACATGCTCATGGACCTTTGGTTCTTGTTTTATGTGGAATTAAATTAATTTTTATTATTTTTATTTTTAAAAAAAAGTTCTAAATAACTCAGAAGAAAAGTGATTTTTAAATAAATTCTACCTAACACATTTTCCCCATTGAAAACTTCAAATTCAACCTATTAGCTTCTTCACTTTCTGAAACCAATCAACAACATTTTTCTTCTCGCTTCATATGTTGATGGCTGCCCCCCCCAAACCTTCAAAATATAATAAATATTGACACAATAAATACATTGAAAATCCTTTAAAAAATAATTACGTTAAAAATAATTACATTAAAAATTAATGACTTTGTTAAATTCATTGGCAATTGGACAAGTGTCCAATGCGTTTGTATTATTACAAAATTATCATTATAAAAGCTTACTCTTTTTATTTATTTACAAAATACTACCAAATAGACAGATCATTTCAGAAGTGGCTACTAGTACACTCCATGAATCTAGAAGTGTAACAAACACTCTTTCATTAGTAGTTGTATATATTTTTTACAATAAAGCAAGAAAAACTGAATACAATAAAGACTTGATGGCTTCATGAATTCAGATGCCCTACTCAAATTGGAGGTAAATTGATGCCCATTCAAATTTCAAAAAAAAAAAAAAAAAGGAAAGGCAGCCTTAATTGGATGTGAATTTGATATTTTGTAATTAACATGAAGGGTCTTACTAGAGTTGTTCAAGATGCTCCTCATCTGGAGGAAAGTTTGGGCTAATAAGTCTCAACCGTTTATATTATGTCATGTCAGATGAGTCTCTAATATAATTGATGATTCCTACTACATAACACAGTTTGAATTAGTTAATCATATACACCCTAACGCACTAAAGCATTTCTTTTTCTTCTATATTAATTTTAAATAATCTTAAACCTAAACTGATGTTTTCAATTGACATTAATACAGATTCAGTAATTAGAATTCAATCGTGAGTACAACCCAAAGAAGCAACACAATCAGTAATGTATCTCACCAAATTTGTAAACAAAAAGAAGAGCTAATTAGAATAGCAAACCATACACTCGTATCTAGGCTTATGATATCTAATCACAAAATTATCATTCATATAATTAAACATAGCCATTATTTTATCAATTATGCAAAACAAAATTGAAAGTCATGCCATGTACATTTTCTCGGTATCAAAATATCGTTCACATATCTTAATTATAGTAATAATCATCACAACTCAAATATCACATCATTTAGAATGTATTTTGTAATATTTTTTATTTTTTGGGATTGGTTATGTAGTATTGCTGCAAAATGGGAGTTTAAAGGTTATTGATGCATTAAACTACTATTTCCAATTATTTCAACTTGGAAAAACCTAAATAATATGTGTTTTTTTCTTTTTTTTTCAATGTCGTTAGTCATATAGCAATTCGAATATAGATCATTTCCGAGCTGAATAAGGATTTTTCACCACCAAACTACGTTGAAAGGTATATGATGTAGTTGATCTGTCTTCATGTTTTTGTTGGGGTCATTTTGGTTAACAGACTTAGACTTTACAAAGTCATTATTTTTTAATGGAAGACTTGGAATTCTGCAAGTCTTATATTGTATTTTTCCATTGACAAACCTATCATGGGCATCCTGTGAACCATAGTGTTGTTATTTGCCTTTAATTCGATTATTTATTTCTTAAAATTCTATATAGTACAAGCGTGTTTTTTGGTGCAAGTTTTTCTAGTACAACTTTAATAAATGAAGATTTTGTTTTACACTTTTAAAAGTTAAGGTTGTTGGCAGTCTAGTTTGTTCCATCACAAGGTGATATTTGAGAATATGATTATTTTATAGGGTAATGATTCGTACATGAAACAATGTCCAGTAAACGAATGCTTTTTCCATCGAATTCAATTGGACAGTGATACTACTAGATAATATTGAGAATTTGGATGGCTATAAAATGTAAAAATTACACATAAAAAGTTAATGCATTCTATTGCTTACAAACATAAAATGATATTAATAAATTTAGTTCATCCTAATATTTAAAGGTATTTTAGATTAAAAAAAAAAAGTCTTTCTTAACGCAAGTCAATCGATGTCAATAAAGTCTTCTAAGAAACTAGTAAATTACCTCATCTACATATACAATTATTTTAGAGATAATATTGATTTATTATTAGTTTTTGAATTATCACAATTAAATTGAAGTTTAAGAAAGAGAGACATAACTCAAACTCACGAAATTTAAGATGTAAATTATCACTTAACCAATCTTAGTTCTGTCTTGTCTGATAATATTGTTATATAACTATACATTTCTCTCTAGATGGATTATCAACATGATGATAATTGAGAGAATGCGTATGACTTGACAGAGATATGCCCAGCTCATAGAAAAATCTTTACGTTATGTCCAGTGAATAATTCAATGCTTGTGCATGGAAAAATGAAGTGAACTTTATGCAAAGTCTCTTGCAATTTGAAAACTTTCCAAAGTTCATCCTACTTTGCTTGGTATCTAGGTTAAAGTATATGTGAAGAGAATAGAATCATTACAGCTTTTGTGTTGGAAAAAAATTCAAAGACGTGAGAAAAGCATATAGAATATTAGACTTTAGGGGGAAAAAATACACAGCGTGAAGCAACGAATTATACGCCGTGACTGTTGCCGTTTATGTAGAAATGCGTGTCTCAGGAATTCCACAAAAGGAGCTGGAAAACTACCGAATTGAATATAAATCATTATGTCTTCATCAATAAGTCAATATCACGTGCTACACTATAGAGGTCCAATGACATTAATATGATGATTGCAATTTAAAAGGATGTTAGCACCCGAGAAACTACTTTTCACACCCATTTTATAAATAAATTTTTTAATTATAAAAATATTCATACTTAAAATTACTTATAAGAACATGATAATTTAAGAAAATAAAAATAAAATTATTTTTCAGTTTTACAAAATTTTCTTTATCAGCTTAAATTCGTAAAGTATTTACTAAAATCGTAATTGTATGTGTCTCGAATAAACCTGGATGGTAAAGTTTTATGTGTTTTTTTTTTATTATTTTGCTTGCTTTGTTTTGTGTTTGATATTAGGTTAGATAAATTGGATTTTTGGAAGAAATTTATCTTAATAATACATAGATAAATACATTTTGATCCAATTAACAAAAAATATATAGATATCTAGGTCTTACAAATCATTCTTACACAAAATTTTCTCTATGTATACGCACAAGCATGAGTGAAAAACAATAGCTTTTTTTTTTTTTTTTTCAGAGAACATATTTTGAAGTCATTGATGAGAAAAAAAAAATAATGAACAAGATTGAACCAAAAAGAAAAAGGAAAGACAAGAATAATAAAAGATGATGGATTGGAAAAGAATGAAAGAAAACAAGTAGAAAAGAAGAAGGGAAGAAAGATTAATTGGAAAATGAGAGAGTATTTATAAATGTAAATTTAATAACTTACACATATAAATTGGTTTATGGTTATTTTGGATATTTTAAAAAGTGGATAAAGACAAAATAAAATAAAATTTTAAATCTTAAAATTGGGTGTAATGAGTAAATGGGTATGATGAGTAAATTTGTGGGCAGCAATAGAGCCACCAATTTTAAGAATTTTAAAAAGAATTTATCTATCATACAAGTTTAAGAATTATTGAGTATAGTGATTTAATCCGCCAAGATAAGGACAAGACTTCAGTGGCACTAATATGACTTATCTTTGATTTGTATTTTATTCCAATAATTTTTTTTTTCCAAACACATGTTCTTTTTAGTCGAAAACATTTTTGCAGATACATTTGTACAAAAATTGATCACTGAATCAATTGATACATCGAATAGAGAAAGGAATATAACTAAAGGGATTTGGAAGTCAAATAATGGTCCCCTTCACTGTCAGGATCCCTTCGGTCAAGGGGATATTGAATCATGGGGGTTCATTCCCCTTAACTACCTACCAACAGAGAAAAAGAGGTTAAGAGCTTATCGACGAAAACCTTTTGATGCTTAAGTTAGTAGGTATTTCATGAATAACCCCTTTTAGGTGAGGCTAGAGGGTAGAAAAGGGGAAAAAACCCAAATTATTCATTCAAATAAAATCTTAGAACAACACATAATACTTGTGAAAGCCTCTCCATGAGGAGTTTCTTCGTGCATTAGTGCGTTCCTAGGTTAGACAGAATGACTTATCTTTTTTATTGAATAGTGTGTGCATATATATATATATATATGTATTCTCTGGTTCTAGGGTTTCTTCCTACTCCTTGCATTGGCGGTCAACTTCCCCCTTTATATCTCTTCGCTTTCTCATCTGCTCCTTGTTATCTAACTCTCTTTCATCCCGTCGTTTTCACTCTCTCTTTGTTTGTCACTCCTTATCCAGTCGAATCAGGTTTGAAAGATACATGGCACCCTTAAGTTGGCCCCTCTTGTCATAGGCTACATGGCCAGTTATCGTCCCTTCCTTTCGTCTTAGAACTTGGCACCCATTGCCTCTAATCGCTTATTAGTCCTAGGTCTGCTGCTAAGCCTAATCATCTTGTCCCTATGCCAGGATAAGGGACTAATAGGTGCAAAGGGTTTCATTTTTGAACTTTTGGGTTGAGTCTTCCTTTGGTTTGTTTTTCTACCCCTTATTAAGGGCATTTTTATCTCTTCCACATCCCCTTCTCTAGACGTCTAGGCTTGGACCGTTGCTTCCTTCGGATCCACCCTTCAGGCTTGTTCCTTAGGCCTTATCCTTTGGGTTAATTTTTAATTGTAGGACTTTTATGGCCTTGGTTCAATTTGAATTTAGGGAGCTAATTTTTCCCCAATAAGATACTATTTACAATATGGTGTTAAATTAAATAAAAACTCTGTATCATCAAGTAATATTGGACAATGCTCCATCTTGTTAAAAACTTTTTTGATAAGTATGACAACATTATATTTAGTTGATAACTTGATATATGTTGGATTAAAATTAAATCAAGCCTTATAAATATTTTTCTTTTAATGATTGTCGTTGTTAGTTTAGTTTAATACTATAATATTTTAATTTAATTTCAAGAGATCTTAGTATTGCAATTCATTTCACATAAGTGAATGTACATGTGCCGGTGAACATTTTACAAGTTGAATCTTGTAGTTTATATGCTATTTATTGTAGAAAGAAAGAACAAAATATGACAATGATTAAGATAATTATTATAAATAAATTATTTATTCGTTTAGGTAGTTATGCATTTTTCAATCAATAATAATAATAATAATAATAATAATAACTCTTATCATACACTTTTCCAAGCAAGTGCAAAGAGTTAAGAGATATCTATAGAAGAAGTGGTTTCACTTTGGCTTATTGGTTGTCTTCATTGGACCAATTATACATTTTAGCAGTGACCCATTTTAGTCTTTATTTATTTATTTTATCAAGTATTGATTCCATTATTTCTTCTTTGTTAGGGAAGTACTATTTCAGTAGTGGTGGAGACAAATAGAGTGCTTTCATGGTCATCCACAACTTAACTCATGTGAATAGACCTTCATATATATATATATATATGTGTGTGTGTATAAGTATGTATATATATATAAATTATATTGTGTCTAATGTGAGGTAATTATACAATTTTTCTTCTTTTGGAAAGATTATATCAAAAAAGTCTAATGAAAACTATCAATATCAAATATTACATATAAGTCTTCATTGGACCAATTATCTATTTTAGCAGTGACGCATTATAGTCTTTATTTATTTCTTTATTTTATCAAGTATTGACTCTATTATTTCTTCTTGCTTAGGGAAGTACTATTCAGCAGTGGTGGAGACAAATAGAGTGCTTTCATGGTCATCCACAACTTAACTCATGTGAATAGACCTTTATATATATATATATATATGTGTGTATAAGTATGTATATATATATAAATTATATTGTGTCTAATGTGAGGTAATTATACAATTTTTCTTCTTTTGGAAAGATTAAATCAAAAAAGTCTAATGAAAACTATCAATATCAAATATTACATATAAGTCTTCATTGGACCAATTATCTATTTTAGCAGTGACGCATTATAGTCTTTATTTATTTTATCAAGTATTGACTCTATTATTTCTTCTTGCTTAGGGAAGTACTATTCAGCAGTGGTGGAGACAAGTAGAGTGCTTTCATGGTCATCCACAACTCAACTCATGTAGACCTTTATATATATATATATATATATATATATATAAATAGGGAGGAAATGCATCCATATACTAACATAAATTATATTGTGTCTAATGTGTAGTAATTATACACTTTTCCTTCTTTTGGAAAGATAATACCGAAAAAGTATAATAGATCCTATCAAAATCAATATTACATATATAGCTTGATTAAATAATACTTACGTAATTCGGATATAGATCTACAATCACTTATCGGGATCAAACTCTATATATACGGTCCGATCAAACAATATAGTTTTTCACGGTCAACTTTCATGAATTATAAACAACTATTTTTTAGGGAAAAAACTATTCACACAAGTTATAATACACACTTGATGGAAATTAAAATCTCAACCACTTGGAGGCTAGAAATATACATAACTGCCTGAGCTAATAGATGTTATGTAAAGTGATTATAATTTTTTTTTTTTTTTGAAAAGAAAGTGATTATAAATTTTAACTAATGAAATCTTAGCAGTTGAAAGTACCTCCGTTTACTAATTTAAAAATTACGGAATTATATAAATGTGTTTATTAATCGAAAATAAAAATGAAAGAAATCAAATTTTATTAGAAAGGAATTTAACTTTATTTTTATAGGAGGAATTAATGGTTTTTAATAAATTTTGTAATCAATAAATTAAAATACATAAACATTTAGTATGAGTGGTTGTTTCATTGTCTTATTGTAATCCTCACACGGAAAAATAAATTTTAGGGTAAAATACATAAACATTCCCAGTGTTTACCATAATTACATAAAAATAGCAACTATGACCCTTTTTACATTAATATCAATTAAGGTTTTTATAAAATCAACAAAAATACCCCAGGTGTTAGTTGACTAACCATTGATCAAACTTAAAATATAAATATATATATATATATATCATTTAAGGGCAATTTGATCATTTTAAGTTATATTCAATAAATTAAAAGGCTAACCAATCAAATTTTTGCCATATCACCTTTAATTGAAGATAATTTTGTCTTTTACTTGAGAGTAATTTTGTCAATTAACCATATAAAATAATTAAAATTTTTAAAAGTTTCTTTTAAAAAAAAAAAATCTATCTAGATTGGTCTCCATGCATGGAGACCATCGATCTCCATGCAATGAAGATCATCTTGGAGATCAGCAGTGGAGACCTAGAAGGTCTTCAATAGAGACTCAAGTAGTCTCCAATGGAGACCAACTAGGCCTTTATTTGGGCCTCTAACGATGGAAACCTAGTTTTGGGTCTCCACGATGAAGACCTATATCTGGGTTTCCGCCATCGGGTTTCCATCAAGAGACATTTATTTATTTTTTGAATTACATTTTGAGTTTTTTTTTTCTTTTTTAGGTGAGTTTATGTGATTTTGGTTGATGAATGATGAAGAAGGGAGATGATGGATGAAGAAGATGATGAAAAGAATAGAGATGATGAAGTTGATGGATGATGTAGATGATGATGAATAAAAAAAAAAAAAAAGGATGGAGATGATGAGACGGATTGATGATAAATACAATAAAGAAAGGTGAGGTTTATGGACGATGAAAATAATGAATGAAGATGATGGTGAAATTAGTTTAATTATTTTTTATATTTTAGTTAATTTTAAAAATAATATAATGGTATATCAAAAATAAAATACCGATAAATTAATTAATTTTATTAATTTTTAAAATAAAATAATGATATATTAATAATAAAATAAGGGCAAATGATCTTCATAATTTTGTAATTTATAATATTTGTTAAGCACAAGGAAGTTTTTGTACTTGGTAGCACAAATCACGTCAACATTAATTCCTCCTTTACAATTTAAGTGTATCCTAGTTTTTTCATACATTTTTTTTCTTTCATGTTAACGGAACGAATCTAATGTTAGAGGATGCTTTTGTTATGTTTTTAAAAGTTCAATGCGTGTAAGTGCAAAAAGGGTCAAAGTTACCATTTTATGTAATTATGATAAATATCGGGGTCTTTCTGTATTTTGCCCTAAATTTTATATATGTGTATATATATATATATATATATATATATATATTGATTGAAAAAATGTTGTGCAAGTGAAAGACAGGATCACTCTAGACGTTACCATCAAGCTTCCTTCCTTCCTGCATACTTATCCGCATTATTTTTGTGGAATGAAGACAAGTGACCACCACATGCAACTTAATCTATTCATGTATTCCACATACAGTCTTTTTTGTTATAATTTCTCTTGGCCACTTGTTAAAAATATTTCTCCTAGATAGCGTTGCTTTCACATCAATCTTTGTATAAATAATTGAAAGACTGTTTTCACTCATGAGTTTTAACTTAGCAAGCAAGTAATAAATAATTCAAAGATATGGACTTAAGGTGAAATTGAATTTATATACACATCAGCTGATTTATGCATTTGAATTGTTTTTAACTCTCCCAACTTTTAAATTTATATATCATTTATTTAGATGTGATATCGAACGGATAAAACATATATCGAAATCTATCAAAATCAATCATTATATACAATTCGCAATATTAACACTTACAGTTAAGAGATACGATGACGTATACTCTTACAACTGATGATAAACTCCCGTGCTTAAAATATAATAAAAAATTATATCTCGTATCTCAATATTATATGTGTACTATCATACAATTTTAAAAAATAAATTAAATTCAATAATAGCCTAAAAAAGGGACTATATGAAAACCTCTTTTTTGTGATTAAGAAGTTGATTATTATGAGAGTGAAACAATTAATTAACAAAACCATAATTGACCAGTATGATTATTATAATGATTAATAATAAAATTGAATGTAGTTTATAAAGATAAAGTTGACTGTGGTATGGTACACCTTGAATTGTCAGTCTTTTGTACTCATCCTTGTCGTGGCAAATACGATAGAAAACTATAGCGTCAGCGTCTTGTCAATATCTATTGTATCGTCTTGTCAATATCTATTAACTTGTTAATGGTTTCACGTTTATGATTGTGATGGCCTTTACCTACTGTATCGTCTTGTTCAAGCGATGATCATGACCTAATCTATAGTTAATAAATTATCCTACCAAACTTTCAGATTATTAATTTGACGTTCATGACATATTTTATAAGTTGTTTAGCCTAGTGGTTGAATAAAGTTATCCATTTATAATAATCAATAGGTTTTGTTTCAATTAAATTATATAAATATAACATTCAACTTTATAATATATAATATTAATTTCTTAGACATAAATTCAAGTTTAATTTTCAAATAACAAAACCCTTCAATTTTCCTTTAACAGACTTAGAGATTATTTGTTTTTTCTACTTAAAACTTAATAGTGCTGAATTGTATCTATTAAGTTGTTTTGTTTATTTTTTTAGATAGTCAAACTACTTAAAACTATCAAAAAAACAACTGAAAAAATTTAGTAAAAATTTTTAGCTTTTCACTTAATTACAAATCACTTAATAATATTTAAAATTTTTTGTTCCAAATATATCATCCCCAAAATAACATAACTTCTAATTTATTCTAACTTTATATTATTCAAATTTCCTTTTTTTTTTTCTCCTTGATACTTAAAAATATATATATTGGAAAAGAAAAATCTAAATACATCTCATCCCAAATTATCTTGAAATTAAAATAATTTATTTTAATTGATAATTTAAACATTCAATTTTCTAATTGTTTTCTTAAATATATTAATATATTTAAATATATAAATATGGTTAATACTATTATATTTTTTAATTATGAATAAAATATTATTAATATGTATATAAAATATGTTTTAGAATTTATTAAATTATTTATTTTTAGATATATGTATTAAATTAATTAAAAATATAGAATAACAAATAGGAAAAAAAGTTATAAATGTCAACTTACTAGTTTTCAAATAATTTTAAATTTAAAAAACAAATAAGTTTATAATATATTCAGAGATAAGAGAAAAAAAATAAACAAACAAATATGTTATTCAAATTTTAGGTTTCGGTTATTATTTAATTTTTAATTTTCAGTAGTATTATTTAGTTTTTAAATAAAAAAATAAACGATCCTTTAATTTTTAGAAGTGATAAATGTATTTTGTCACCGACAAAGTAGAATCCATAAACTAAATATTATTCAAATTTCCTTATTTTTTCTCCATTTAGAGATCGTTTGTTTTTTCCACTTAAGACTTAATAATGTTGAATGGTACCTATTAAGTTGTTTAGTTTATTTTTTTAAATGGTCAAACTACTTAAAACTATAAAAAAAAACAACTGAAAAAATTTAGTAAAAATTTTTAACTTTTCACTTAATTACAAATCACTTAATAATATTTTAAATTTTTTATTCCAACTATATCATCCCCAAAATAACATAACTTCTAATTTATTCTAACTTTATATTATTCAAATTTCCTTTTTTTTTCTCCTTGATACTTAAAAAAATATATATTTGAAAAGAAAAATCTAAATACATCTCATCCCAAATTATCTTGAAATTAAAATAATTTATTTTAATTGATAATTTAAACATTCATTTTTCTAATTGTTTTCTTAAATATATTAATATATTTAAATATATAAATATGGTTAATACTATTATATTTTTTAATTATGTTTTAATTATGAATAAAATATTATTAATATGTATATAAAATATGTTTTAGAATTTATTAAATTATTTATTTTTAGATATATGTATTAAATTAATTAAAAATATAGAATAACAAATAGGAAAAAAATTATAAATGTCAACTTACTAGTTTTAAAATAATTTTAAATTTAAAAAATAAATAACTTTATAATATATTTAGAGATAAGATAAAAAAAATAAACAAATAAATATGTTATTCAAATTTTAGGTTTCAGTCACTATTTAATATTTAATTTTTAATAATATTATTTAATTTTTAAATAAAAAAATAAACAATCCCTTAATTTTTAGAAGTGATAAATGTATTTTGTCACCGACAAAGTAGAATCCATAAATAGGTGGTCAACAACATATCTTTAGCTCCTGACAACATATCTTTAGCTCATGACAAAATCTAATTAAAGTGATCTTGATCCTATGCCTATAGAAAAAATTTTAGTACGACATTCAATAAAATTTATTGTAGTACATAAAAAAAAGTTTACTCCCTAGTTTTTCCAATGCCTCACTTAACACAATGATTATTAATAGTTGTCTTTTCCTCTTCAATTCTCTTTGAATGTTAAAAAAAAATCTGGGAAAAAATAAATATTTGATTTAACCTCAAAAATAAAGTTGTTTATTTTGAGACCTGAACATAATTTCAATAATTTTTATCCATTTGACTTAGATGAACTTTATGTATAATATTACACTTGAAATGTTTTCATTTATATAAAATAATTTCAAGTGAATAAATTTACATACAAACTACACGTGTAATGTTTTAAATTATGAGAAATATTTGTAAGTGTAAATATTTCATATAGGCAAAATAGTTCATATGTAATCTTGCATGTGGAATGTTTAAAAAGATGAATAGTTAAAAACGATTGAAATTTTATTTGAAATAAAAAATAAATGAATTTTATTTTTGAACCATAAAGTAACTCTCTTTTTTAAAAGTAAATTTATCCGTACTTTATATGTTGATAAATATTAATTAAATATATATTAAACCAAATTGAGTATATTGATGAGATATGCTTGCCTTTTTAAAGACATTTTAAATGATAATTGAATACGATCAAAGACAAAAGCCAAACCGCCTCGGGAGTCGTGAGTGTTTTAATAGGTGGAGGGCATCTCTCGACCAACATCAATGTGGAAAAGCAAAAACATGTACTTCACCTGCATGTTTCACATTTCAGTGGCTTTGAATTAACCACCGGCCACCATAAGTTACAACAGCAGAGGGCAATTATTCAGCCAGTAAAACTTTATAATCGAATTATCTCTATCACAAGTAATATTTCAAAAAAATTGATTTTATAGTCCTAAAATATTTGGTGTAGACATGCAAATTTTTAGTTTTCTATTTGATAATTAAAGGAAAATTAAAAATCTATTTGATTGAAATCTATAAGAGTTTGTGAAAATTAAATATTATCTGTGGTACATAAATCTATTCACACAGTGTGAAGAATATACTCTTAAGATAAGACTACTCTTAAGATAAGACTCCTCTTATATGTTGATAAATGTGCATGATTGAATTCTATCATAAATATGAATAGAAAATGTAAGCAACAAGCCAAATGCTAACACCAAAAAAATAAATAAATAAGAAAAGGCTCATTATTTTCTTATCGGTATTAGATATATTTGGCAGTTAAGTTTTGAGATCTTAATAAAAAAAAACATTGACATCTATATTAAAATTGTCAATTACTATCAGATCTAAAAGTTTAAGTTGATAAAAAATGACCTAAATATAGTATATAAAATTTGAGATTGACATGTGACACATCCCCTCCCATGCAATATGGATTGATGATAAATGTTGAACACATTCTAAACGTCTCATACTGTTATAACATGTGTAACAAGATTTCGAGATAAATGAGAAAAAGTGAGTTTGAACAAAAAATCTCGAAACTCTGATACCATATTAGTTACTATTAGGCTTAAAAGTTTACGTTAATAACAAAGAGTCTCACTATAATATTTAAGATTTGAGATTGACACATGATAAAAATGATAGATGACTTTGCAAGAGTTGTTTAAAATGAAAATTGAATTTTAAATTAAATCGATTAGGTGAGTGAAGTAATGTGTGGATCACGAATGTTGTGGAAAACGAGCAACAAAGTTTATAAAATGTATGACACAAGCATATGTTTGTATGGACAAAAGCTAGCTATATATATATATATATATATGTGGATGTGGTATAATAATGTCGAACATATTCTAAACGTCCTCTACCGTTATAACATGTATAATAAGATTTCGAGATAAATGAGGAAGAGAGAGTTGGAACCAAAAACCTCGAAACTCTGATGTCATATTAGTTATCATCAGACTTAAAAGTTTAAATTGATAGCAAAAGACCCCATTATAATATTTAATATTTGAAGTTGACACGTGATAAAAATAATATATGACTTTGCAAGAGTTGTTTAAAATGAAAAATGAATTTTAGATTAAATCGATTAGGTGAGTGAAGTAATGTGTGGGTCATGAATCATGTGGAAAATGAGCAACAAAGTTTCTAAAATGTACAACACAAGCATATGTTTATATGGACAAAAGCTAGCTATATATATGTGTGTGTGTGTGGAAAAGTGGTACAATAATGTCGAATATATTCTAAACGTTCCCTACCATTATAACATGTATAACAAGATTTCGAGATAAATGGAGAAAAGAAAGTTTGAACCAAAAACCTCGAAACTCTGATATCATATTAGTTATCATCAGATTTAAAAATTTAAATTAATAGCAAATGATTCCATTATAATATTTAATATTTAAAATTGACACGTGATTAAAATAATAGATGACTTTGCAAGAGTTGTTTAAAATGAAAAATGAATTTTAGATTAAATCGATTAGGTGAGTGAAGTAATGTGTGGGTCCCGAATGTTGTGGAAAATGAGCAACAAAGTTTCTAAAATGTACGACACACGCATATGTTTGTAGGGACAAAAGCTAGCTATATATATGTGGATGTGGTACAATAACTGATTGAATGGTGGAGATTTATGTAGTGTTGTACAACTAAAGCAATCGTAATGCAAACGACTTATATGTACACGACAAAGCTTGTAAATTGTTGTTTAATTTGATTAATTGACTTCTCTGGTATAATCTTTCTCGAGTGAGAGAGAAAGAGAAATAAAATTCTCTGTTAGAATGAAAATTGTCTTATATATACTCATAAGTTGTTAGTAAGAATGATTAAGTCTTGAGATTTGCTCCCTTAAGGTTTAAGATTCAAACTCTCATGGGTATCTACATGGCCAAAGACTATAGTTTACTATTTTTTAAAGATTGTATGGTTCAACGGGAACTCCAGTTTTGAACTCGAGTTTGCTAAGCGGTTTTGGATGATTTTTGGATTATAAAAAAACATAAAAAAGAAAATTGTCTTATATGTAAGAAGAAATTGTTTAATATTCTCCTTGAGGTATGTTAAGTGATTATAGTGTTAATTTGATTACTTAATTATTGATTTGAGATTATAGTGTAATTTTTGACAATCAAATTATGAATATTTCATATTGAAATTAGAATTTAAACTTTTGCAAGAAATTATACTTAAGGGAATATAACATAACATATCTCTTTAGCCAAGATACATTTTTATATTACTTTATTGATTTCAAATAGATATAAATTACAAGAACAAATAAAAATTAAATAACGATTAAACATAGAAACATATAGATATAATAAATTAAAATTTAAAATTTTAGGGTACATTAATTTGGTTTTTGAGTCAAGTAAAAGGTATTAATATTATATTTAAAATATCTAAGAAGCTACTAATGTTTCATTAAAAATTATAAGTATATTTACATTATTTATTTATTATTATTATTATAGATTCAAACAAATAGCTGAAATAAAAATAAAAAAATGATAGAAATTACATTTTAATGAAGATAAGAATAAAAAATTATAATTAATAAAATGATTAATCTACCGTTTTTCTTTATGACTAATATATCTAACATTACATCTAAAACATTTAATAAAAAATTTGTAAAATAAAATGATGATGATGATGAAGAAGCTATTGACAATTTCTAAAAATTCAGGAGGGGCACATGTCCCTCATAGTAATACATTGGGTCTGCTAGTGTATATTGGATCTCTATCATTCAAACTTGGGTCTCCATCTTCGTTGTAATGGATTTAGGTCTTCATTAATGATGGAGCTCACATCATTTATGGAGGGCGGTCAATCTCCATCTCCATGGAGATGAAGATGGTAAGATGATGAAGCTCTAGATTGGATCTCCATCATTCATCTTATAAGATGATCGATGTCAAGGTTGAATCTCCACCTCTTTCCTTTGTCTTTCACTTTTCTTTATTCATTATTAAGTTTTTTGTTGCAGTTTCCGCTGTTAAAGTTGACGACCAATGTAGGCTAACAAATTAAGGGTAAAATATAATTGATATGTAAAGTTAAATCCTCCTCTAAAAAGACAAACATTAGGGAGGTATTAAGCAATTCCTCCTATATATAATAACAAGTGCTTTAAGAATTATTCCTTTAATTTTCATCTCATGATATCATTAACTCATATTTAAAAAAATATTATGAAAAAGCTCACTGAAAAGCAACTAACCGAAGTTTACCCTTGGTTTTATTTTTTATTTTTTATTTTTTATTATTAGGTGAACCGCTACTTACCATTAACTTTCTATCCAAAATGTTAACAATTTTCATCCAAAATTGTGAAATACCCAAAATACCTATATTAAGATTATATAAAATCCCATACGTAAAAAAATGAAAAAAAAAAAAAAACACAGATTCAAAAGAGATGCATCATACCCAAACCCACCCAACAGGAACCGTCTCTCCACGCACCACTCAGCCACCCACTACCACCATAAACCATCAAGAACAATCCTAAACCACCCACCCACCCACCACCAAGAACAATCCTAAATCAACCACCCACCACACCCAACAACCACCACCACAAATTACCCACCCACCAACTCGATCCAAAATCAAACTGTTCTAGGTTGAATAAAACTCAGAACCTTCTAGGTTGGTTGCCAACGATAGAGGAGAAGGGTGTAGATTGGTTGTCGGCGATGGACTATGCGGGGGGTGAGAGAAAGAGAGAGATGGAGGGGTAAGAGAAGAAAATGGTAGAGTGAGAGAGACAATGGTAGAAAGAGACGAAGGAGTGAAAGAGAGAGAGTTGAAAATTTATTTAGTTTTTTTGTTTTTAATTATTTAGTTTTCTTCTTCAATTTTTATTTAATTTTATTAAAATAAATAAAATTACTCCTTCAAATTTAATATCAGTCGATTTTTATAATTGGTAAGGAATGGTTTATCTAAAACAAAAAGACCGAAGATAAATATTGATTAATTTACTTTTCAGGAGGATTTTTACTGTATGATTTTAGGTTGAGACTTGACTAGTAATGGTTTTGACGTGATATGGACTGACTGGTTGACTAAAAGGTTGAACAGGATTCACGGGTCACCCAGACCTCTCAGAATTTATCTTTATTTATGTGGAGGACTAATTTATTTTCATCAAACTCGAGAGTATATGACTAATTTGTCCTCCCATGCTTTTATGCCGATTCCCTTTATATATATATTTTTTATTTTTTTTAATCTTCTTTTATTTTATTAATATGTAAAATATATTCTACTTGTAAATATTTTAAAAATATATAATGTAAACATATTCAATTAATATAATTTATTTATAATAGTGTAAATAGAAATTATTTACTTTAGGAAAAATTAAATTATTCATATTTTATTTCATTTATGTTTGACTATTTTATTTTAATGATAAAATATTTAAATTTTGTTTCATTTGAAAATTAATTTAATTTAATATGATTTTATCAAATCCTAAATTTTGCTGAGCACATGCTGTAACTGTTCTGGAATCTACTTCAATCTTGTCCTACACTGAGTACATCACTATAATAATTTAATTCAATTTCATAAATATAATCCAACCTAATTTCAGCTAACAAATAGACATAAAAGCAAATTATATTGGGGTCAACGAGACAGGTGACCAAACATCCCATCCACTTGGAAAATTTGGCTAAGGAAAAGACAAGAGTAGTTTTCTATCCCTTGTTATTTTAGCCAATTATCCCTTGGAGATTTGGTAGTGTCTGTAACTATCTTCTTTGTTCCTCTTTCCTGGTAGAATAATCACACTGACATGAGCTTAAAAAGAAAGCAATAAGAAGGAGACAAGAGTTATAGAAGCATCAACAGCAGATTCAATCAAAGCAGAAGCATGTTGTTGATTTACTAATCTTACAGGCTATCAAAGAGGCGATTGGAATGCGATACAAACACAAATAAAAGGAATATATAATTAGAATTGACATCGATAAATTCTTGGTAAGTTTGTGATATTCTACGTGAATCGAAAGCTATATGCGTGATACCATATCTTTGATTTTGGTTGGATCAATTGAGAAGTATTATATATACATATATATATATATAACTTTTATTGTCAGTGTGTTATAACTTTTAAATTATTAATAACACGAATCTCAGTTATTGACTGTATTTGAATTAAATAAGAGAAAAATATTTTAAGAGATAGAATGCTATGAATAACTGAAATATGTGGTCCTCACGAATTTAAAAGTTATGACTTCCTGACCATAGAAGTTTTATATATATATAGGGGTAGGATCGGAGGACACAAGTTTTGACACAAATTTTGACACGATTTGTTGACTATTGGATGAAGAGGATTTTAATGGTTTAGATTTATTCACACCACTAAATACAACTTTATTTTACACTCTACATAAATGTTTTCTCTCACCTCTCTCTTCATTATTACACTATCTCTCCTCTCTCCTATTAATATTAAAATCCCAATATTTAAATTATTTCTTTCTCACCCAATCCAATTATATTTAAAAACTCATCAAGAAAATTTTAAAAAAAAAAAGCTATAATTTTTTTTTCTTAACTTGATAAATTTATTATTTAAATGATAATTTATTTTTTAAAATAGTTTAAATCAAACAATCTTTAGTAAGAAAAACTTTTTGGTTAAGTGTTTTGTGTTTTTGAAAAATAAAATCTATTTTACTTATTTTGGTTAAAAATTGTTTTTGAAATAAGATTTTTTTTTTTAGTGGTAGTAAAAATTTTCTTACTAAAAATTGTTTGGTTTAAACTATTTTAAAAAATAAATCATCATTTAAATAATAAATTTATCAAGTTAAAAAAAAAAAAAACAATTGCTGCTTTTTTTTTTTTTAACTTTCTTGATGAGTTTTTAAATATAATTGGATTGGGTGAAAAAATAATAATTTAAATGTTGGGATTTTAATATTAATGGGAGAGACGAGAGATAGTGTAATAATGAAGAGAGATGAGAGATGATGTAATAATGAAGAGAGATGAGAGAACTAATGTAATAATGAAGATGAAGAGGAGAGAAAATATTTATGTAGAGTGTAAAATGGAGTTGTATGTAGTGGTGTGAGTAAATCTAAACCATTAAAATCCTCTTAATCCAATAGTCAATAAAATCGTGTCAAAATTTGTGTCCAAACTTGTGTCCCCCCGATCCTGCCCCATATATATATATGAGTAATGCTGTCTTTTCAAATATTTTGTTTTATTTTATACTCAAATGATGTGGTATGTGAGTTGTTAATATTTTATAACTTATGAGATGATGTGATAATTAATAAGATCTTGACAACTCATATGCCACATTATTTGAACATAATTTTAGATAAAATATTTCAGAAGTCTAGTGTTTGTCTCTCTATATATCATGCTTTTGCACTTGTTTCTCATCAACATTAATTTTCTTGAATCCATTCAATCCCTTTAAAGTTTGATACGAGTCAAATTGGATCTCATGGCCTATTAAATTTATAGGGAAAATTATATTAAAATACCTAGACCTATTGCATTATTACAATCATGATGCAAGTTTAAACTAAATTACACATAAATAACCTTGACCCGATTTGACTAACACTGATGTGGTGGAAAAGTTAAAGTTTGAAGGGTAAATAAATCCTTTTATATATTAAATAAATTAAAAAATAAAAAATAGTTAGATCCCAATTAAAAACTGCCATGTTACACTAAATTTTAAAATAATTTAATTAATTATTTTTTATACAAAACAATTCAATTAATTAATAATATTATTATTTAAATAAAAAATTAAAAGAAAAAATTTCAACACTTCATCGCCATTATCAACATCCACAGAAACTTTATTAGCAAATCACCGTTAATAAACACCAACAGAAACTTCATAAACAAAACACTAAAAACACTCATCCACACCAACAGAAACTTCACTAACAAAACACCATTAACACCCATCAACACCAAAAACATTCATCAACCCACAATTATCATCATCAAACCATCATCATCAACTCATCTTAAGAAATACTTAAACAAATCTTAAGAATTTTTTGTTTTTTTTTTAAAAAAAAAACAAATTAAAGCATCTGGGTTCGTTGAACCCAGATTTGACTAGATTCACGGTTGAATCTGGGTTAAAAAAAACTGGGTTCACAACGAACCCAATCGAACCTGGGTTCAACGAACCTAGATTTTACTGGGTTTGTTGTGAACCCAATCGACCCCAGAACCTAGTCGAATTTAGGTCGACGAAGCTAGATTCCACTGGGTTCTTAACTGGGTGAACCTAGATTCGATTGGGTTCACGATGAACCCAGTCGAATTTAGGTTCGAACCCAGATACCCAGAAGAACAAGAAGAAGAGAAGAAAAAGAAGAAAAGAACAAGAAAAGGGAGAGAGTGACGAACCCAGAAACCTCGAAGAAGAAGAAGAAAGAGAAGAAGAAGAAGAAGAGAGAAATGTAGAGAGAGAGAGAGAGATGTTGTTTTTTAGAGAGAGAGAGACATTTTGTTTAAATAATATCCCAAATATTATTTGACATATAAAAAACCAATTTACCCTTGAGATGTTAATTTTACCGTGAATTGATTGTTAGTCAAACCGAGTCAAAGGTATTTATGTGTAATTTAGTTTAAACTCGCATTATGACTATAATAATGCGATAGGTCCAGGTACTTTAGTGTAATTTTTTCAAATTTATATAAAAGTTTGCACCAACTAGGTGGGTTGATATTGATACTCACAAAAATATGATTTCGATGACTATATATATATATATATATGAAGACATAAACGAAGGATATTTCATAGAGGTTTATGTACATAAATTTGTAACCTAAATTAATGATCATTCTCAATTAACTGAGGGTGAACATAGCAAACCAACGTCAAATTAACAATTGTTACCATCTAGATTAAAAGTAGAAGGATGTTAGGGTTCTTCTTTTTTGTCTTTTTTTAATTACTATAATTAAATTGAGATTTACTTTAATGAGACGGGACTTGAACTCACTAACAATCTTAACAATCTTAATATTGTAACTGTGTAAATATGTGAAGCATAATATGGGCCAACCTCATCTTATTAAATGTTGAGATTTTCAACATTTGCAAATTTAGGTAAAAATATTTACACCCTTATATAATCTAAAACTGCTCATATTGTTGTTGGTGACTATAGCACAAATCCACAAAGTTATTATAAATCAAAAGCTAAAAAATAAATGTTTAGAATAATATTAAGGTAAATATAAGCTCTAACTAATAAATAGTTTTAAAGATGAGATGAGATTGACCTAATGGTATATCTTTTATGCTCACACATTAAAGGGTTCAAATCATGTCTCTCTCCATCAATCCCTAAATTGCAATAATTCAATTTTTTTAAAAATCCCAATCACAATTAAAGTTTAGATGATGATAGCTACAAATGCAAGTCCCATTGATTTAACCAAATTATAAAAAGGTTCTAATTAATCTATAAAAAAATAAGTAAAGACCTTTTTACTAAAGAGAATTATTATTATTATTATTATTATTTCTTAAAGAGATTTACAATCTTCACGGCTGATGTGACTTGTTATTAGAGAACAATTATTCATATTAGTGATGTGATGTCTATATAAAAAGTGTATATATATATATTATTGTAGTTAAAATAGGAAAATGATTCTAATTTTTTTTCGTCCGTGAATTTTGAGAAAACGTGATAGACAGGAACATCTTTTTCAGGTTTATCATAACATCAATTCCAATGTCAAAACTGTCTGCTTATCACTTTCTTTGTACGGTGAAAAACAAGAAAAAAAACAAAAAAGAAGAAAACACCACAATGACTTATCTTTCAATTAAAAATAGATTTGACTTTAAAATTTAAATAGAATAAATTGTATTTATGCGTTTCACTTTATGAATTTGACTTAAAAAAAAAAAAACAATTATGTAAAAAATTTAGTCGGTAAAATTAAGCTAATAATAATGAAAATAAAACAAAAATAAGAAATATATATATATACACTGACGGACCCACTTGAGGTCCAGCAGGGGCACAAGCCTCTGCTCCAATTTTGAAAAACTTTGAAAAGTTAACCTTTCAGTGCAATGAATGCACTAGACTTGAGAGCACAGTAATAAATTTTTAGATTTTGATTTGACAATTGACTATTTTAATTTATTTTTTATTTTTTTATATTTTTCAATAAAGCTGCTCTTGTCAATAAAGCTGCTCTTGTCATTGGTTGTTTTACAATATATTCGCTTTACTAACTATTAAATGTTGCAGGCTACTAAAATTTTCATTTTTTGCACGTGCGTCTTTTTTTTTGAAGTTTTTATTATTTTCTTTTCAATAATATTATTAATTATTTTTATTTTTAATATAATTTTTTAATTACTTTTTTTTTTTTTATACATACTCTTTTTACTCTTAATATTTTTTCTACACTAATAAATTAATATTTTCCTTTTCTACTTCTTATTAATTAATGTTTTTATCTTTTACAATTTTTTTAGTTAGGTACATATTCGTTCCCATATAATGAGTACTATTTACTTCACTCTTGGCGTGTTACACAAATTTCATGGACAATTTACAGTTTTACTGAACAATTTTTTTTTTTTTTTTTTTTTATATATATTTTTCATCTTAACTTGATATCTCTTCATTTTTATTTAACATTTTATCACTTACTAGGTTAGCAAACTAAAATTATTACTTTTTTAATTATTTTATTTTTAATAATTTAAATTTAATATATATCCATCAATAAATCCTAAAATCTCAACATTTAAATTATTGTATTAAAATTGTCTATATATTGTCATTATAATTTATTTTTATATATTTATCTAGCTTTTACTTTATAGTTTTACTTTGTTTAGATTTAATAAAAATTGGAAGCTTGAAAAACTTTAGAACATAACTGATAATATATATCAATCAATTCTCGTTGTATAAATTTATTATTGTTTATTAAAATTAACTACGGATATACATATATATGTATATATATTTTTTGTAAATTTAGATCAAAATTATGTTTTTATAATGAATATATATGTTTTGTGTCTCATTTAAATTAGTATTTTTTTTTAATTACTTTGTTTATATATCTTTCCTTAACAAATTTTCTGGGCTTGCCTCGGTATATATATATATTGTATATATATATATATATATTGAGGTCATGTTTGGTGCACCCATGCATTGGACTAGGACTAGGACTAGGACATAGAGGAGAGGAGGTAGAAAGGAGTAGAGAGAGAGAGGTTAAGATGATATATATTTTAGTTATTTTTACTTAAGTGTTTAGTCTTCATTATTTTTATTTAAATATCTTCTTTTTCTATCATTTATGTTTCAATATTATATTGTTTTTAGGCATTTTCATTATTACTCTTCATCTCTAACTATATAAGGATATTTTAAAATGGAGATTTGATCAAAAAAACTAGAGGATCTTAGCGGATACGTGAATGGAATAGGAGGAATTTTGATTTTTATATTAATACTAAGTATTAATTATAAAAATTATTAAAATTAGTTCGTCTTTATCGTAGTAAGATTATATATATATATCAAAATTATTCAATTTGCAAAATAAATTGTCTTCTTCCAAAATATCTTTTTTTTTTTTTCCCTAAGAATCCAAAATATCTATTTTTATCTTTTATTATTTTGAATTCCGTTTTTATCTTTTTAATTTGTCATTTTATCAAATGTTTAGGATTATGTTGGTTTTGATCAACAACCTTATGTTAAAAAGGATTATTACAATTCTCCATTTTGAAAATTAATTCAACACACATTTATAGATTAAAAAATATAATAGAAAAAGCAACCAAATTAATTATACTCATGAAGAATTTTTCCAAACTCTTCTTAGTTATATGTTTGATAAATTTCATTCTATTCTCTCATGTTTATAATTATTGGTTAGACATGGACTTTCTAATTTCAAAAAATCAACAAATACCTCCCTTATCAAGAAAGTTTTGAATAATTTGAGATGAGAAATTTGAAAGGAATGCTGAATGCTTATTAATTTCCTTTGAAATAAAAGTTGAGTGGTTAATTAGTATTGCACTTTGAAATTAATTTAGTTGAACATGATACTTTTAATTAAAAATTAGAAATTTTATTAATTTTATTTTTTTTGAATGAGTTATTAATTTTAATTTGAGTAAAAGTTTAAATAATTATTTTTATCCTTTCCATCAATAACCATATTTTCAAGCTTTTCAACTGTAACTTTTCATAATATTTTATAAAATTTAATATATATTTATACAAAAAAAAAAATTACAAAGGAATAACTAATGTTTTGCCTTCTTCATTTGAAAGAATAGATTGTGATGATCAAAGATCCATATCGCTACTAATTTATTTTTTCAGAATGGCAATTATTCCCATGGTTTGTTTGAATTACAATGTGGTACTACATATTTAAGATTTTCTCATTGACACTATTATTTATTACGCTAAAAACCATCAAATTAACAATATAAGGAAATCATGTATTCTTAAAAAAACACAAAATTTAATTAACAGTTCATAGAAGAAAATGATGATTTTTTTATTGAAAAAAATTTCTAATCATTTAATGTTGCACTTTAATATGTGTGGTGGGTGAATTGAAGCACTAACAACCTATTTAAAGGGTCATTTGTTTTTCGTACTTAACACTTAATGGTGTTGAATTATGTTAATTAAGTGATTTTTGTTTATTTTTTTAAGTGGTTAAACTACTTAAAAACCATTCAAAAACCATTGAAAATAAAAAGTTATATTTTCTAACTCTTCACTGAATACTAAATCACTTGATGATTTTATAAATTTATTATTTCAATTTTATCCTCCCAAAAATAACATATTTCCAAGTTTGTTATAACTTTACATTATACAAATTTCTTTTAATAGTTTAATAAACATATTTTTAAATTTATCATAATTTTTCATTATAAAGCATCATTTTAATGATATTCATTTTAATGTTATTTTTATTTAAATATATAACAATAGTAATTCAACTTAATACAATTTTATTTATTTTTATTTAATTTATTTTACTATAATAACTTATTTATGTATATATAATTAAAAAAATATTTTACCATAATAATTAATCATATTTTAATTATGAATAAAAATACTATTAATATATGCATAAAAAGTGTTTTAGTATTTGCTAAATAATTTATTATAACTGCTTGTATTTTATTAAATGAAGTTATATAACAACTAATAGTAAATGGATATAAATGTTAAATTACTAGTTTTCAGATAATTTTAATTTTAAAAAACAAATAAGATTACTATACATTCAAATGTAAAAAAAAAAAAAAAACATATCATTCAGATTTTAGGTTTCAGTTACTATTTAGTCTTCAATCTTTAACAGCACTATTTAGTCTTCAGGCAAAAAAACAAACAACTCCTAAAAGTCAAGTGGTTGAGATGATAAGGCTAAAGGGAATTAGATTTATAAAATGAAACAAAAAAGAATGAAGATGAAACTGAAATGCTTGATTTGCTCTCTAAATACTTTTTAGTCGAGTTTTGGTATCTCCTCTCAAAATTTGTCCCTGCCAACAAAAGGGAAGCTATCTTTTTATAGGCCTAGGCTTTCCTTGGCTTCATGATCCACATCTTTCCTCATTTCGATCTCCATTCATGCAATATAGATCTTGATTTGCGTAGGAGTAGAGAGTACATAGGGGATGCTAGTTACTTTTAGCAACCGCCAATCCTTTTATAGCTTAGGCTGCTTGTTATCCTTCTCAGCTTGGGCTGCTTGTTTTCTTGGGTTCAGGTTTAGGCTTTCAATAGACTTAAGTTTCATGTGGGTTGTCAGCTTTATTGCCTAATTTTTTCCGACTACAATTTTTTCTCCACTTCTTCATTCCACATAGTCGATCGAAGAAGTGCATGCCGATCGTTTAATATTGACAATTATGTAAACCTTTGATTAGAAGAACTGCATGTCGAGGTTATTGCACCATATCGATTGTTCACGACGTTAAATGAGTTATAATGTTGATCGAAATCATCACTATAGTGCGCTAGCCCCCTATGAGGTAGCCGAGTAGTAAGGTACTATTAAGAAAATAGAGATCCTAGTTGACTGTTTGTGGAACATATAGCCTTAGAGTTAATGATGGTGTTTACATCAAATGTCAAGAATGGTGTATGACAATTAAATTAGAGCATCTTGGTTACCATGCTAATTAGTGAAATGCCGCATGTCTCTAAGTCTCAAAAAGACGGCTATGAGTTTCCACTCAAAGGAGTCTTTTCATTTTCAAACCCCCTTTTTCTCTTAACTCTTTCTCTCATTTGGATTCTATAAAATCTCAAATCTCCAAATCCAAATTTTTAGCCTTTTTTCTGGAAGATTTTGGGAGATTTCCATCTAGGTATATTATTTACTTTCTCTTTTCCTTACATGTTATTCATGTTGTTTGACCCTTGCCCTTATTTGAGTGATTTTGTGTTTTATTTTTCCCTCTTTTCCTGAGTTTCTCAGTTCGTACGGTTTATTCTTTATTTTGTTCTTTTAATTATTTTTAATTTATCTTGTGTATGAAAATTGGAAAACTTTTTGTTTGTGAACCTTTGAATCAACCATGTCTTTTAGGATATTAGTCTTACTGACTGTAGTTTAAATTCTGAGGTTAGATAACTAACAAGAATTTCTATATGATTGACGGTTAAAATGATTTCAAGTCACAAAGAAGTTATCGACATAGTTGATGAGAGCTCGTCTTTATTAGGATTTACTGGGTCGATCTCTTTCTCATCAATCGAAGCACAATTTTAATTTAATGTTAAATCATGGTGAAGGTTCAACACAAAGTTTGGTGAAGTTACTTTAGCCGCTCCAACTGTAGGCAAGATTGAGGATTCATTAATTCCATTAAGCATGGTGGGGAGAATCTCCAAGTCAAGTCGATCAATCACCTATGTCGCATCGGATGCAAACTCAACGTTCGTCTTTTGTTGAAGCTGATCAACCCACCACATTCTTTTTGACCTTTTTTTCTTCATAATGATGTCCATTGTAAATAAGAGGTGGATAACTTGACTAACAACAACTATGTTTACAAAATTTTAAAATCAGTGGCTTTTCGACACCCTAAAAGGAAAGAAAGGGCAAATTGGTTTGTTGGAAAATAGATAGTTTTTTATGAATTGCCTTTTAAGTTCAAGCTCTGTTTTCGTGTCTAGAGTTAGCTAGGCAGGCGATAAATCACTTTGAGATAGTGCATAGCCAATTACTGCCAAATTCTTAGAGGTTACTATTATCGATCGACCACCTATATCAGATTAGGGGTATAAAGTTCGACCTTTATAACTTTCTCTATAGCTACTTCCTTAAGGAAGGTGATAAAGAAAATGGTCATTATTTGTTTTGTTTATAACCTGGTAGGAAACACTTAGTATTTAATTTGATAATGAATGACTAGTAGTGGAAGGATGAATACTTTTTGGTCAAAGGAAAGTTAGTGAATGACAAGTTTGAAGGTGTTAGGTTATTGACTATATGGAAATCAATAGATCAGTTTGATTTTGTTGCTTAAAAATATATATTTTTTAACCTTTGAATCCTAGTGTTTGGACTTGTGCGGTGAATCTTCGTATTACTTAAGCTATTGAAGGAATCCAAAGCTAGGAAAGAATTGTAGAAATTCTAGAGATTCTTGGATGTAAGCACAATTGGAAGGGTCTTCTTGTCTATCAGACACTCAATGCTAGTTTTCTATGGAAGTATGTCAACTAAAAATGTATTGTTTGTCCCTAAATTTAGTTTATACCTTACACGACATTCGTAAGGGTTTCTATTGAGAAAAGCTTTGGGATCGAGTTCTTAGAACCTGTTCTCACATTGAACGAAAATTCATAGAACAAGCAATTTTGGTCTCACTCAAGAATAACATTCTTGACCCTTAAGAGTACTTTGAATGAAAGAGGAAGAGGAAAACCTCTGTTGCAACAAAAAAAACCAATTGATACTGTATAGGGAGCCCTCGTCATTGGTTCTCTTATGGAGAAAGTTAAAACTAGATCTCTCAATAGTAGAAGTGACAATTTGAATCACGACATGACAGGTCAACATGAATTCGCAAAAAAGAAATGAGTGAGAGCTTAACTTATACGAATTCATGTCATAATTGTGTCAACTCGTTTAACCCTTTTATTAAATGAATTGAGTTGAGTTTGCTTAACAGAATCGCGGGTTGACATTATTAATAGGATCAAGTTCTAATATTTATATATTATACGGGTCAAGTGTAATTATCTATTTATATATACACACATTTCAATCATCTAAACCTAAACCTAACGGGTTATACAGCTACCACACTCCACACAAATCTTTTCTCCATCTTCACCACACTCAACACATACTCCATACACACGTAAACCTAACGAGCTACCACTGATCTCCACACACAACTCATAGGTTAGCCTATAGTCCACCCTCTTCGGCTCATTCTCAATCTCTTTTCTCTTATTCTTCTTTTCCATTTCACCGACAATCCACCCTCTATGTCCGTTAGCCGATCTTCTTTCTCTTATTTTTCTTTTCCTATTTGCCATTCTGTAGCCTTTAGTGTCAAGTGATTCGGTCAGAGCACTGCCAGGTGTATCTTTTCTCCAGTCTTCGATTAGAGCTTTTCAACTAGTCTCCGGTCAGCTTCTCTCTAGTCTTTGGTTTATGTTTTTTAGTGCTATTTTGTGTTTTGAGTAATGGTTGCTTTTGTGTATTTATTATATATATTTTTTAGTGATGTTTTACGCTTGGAGTAATAGTTATTGAAAATGGAAGGTAAAAATTATATTTTGGTTCAAAATTGAGTGAAATGGTATTTCATTGGACTAATTTTTCACTTCATTATAATGTTGTTTTTGTTTTGAGTTACATTTTAAATAGCTAGTTGAACACTAGACTAATTTTTTAGTTCATTATAGTATTAACTAGTTGAACACTGGATTGATTTTTCACTTCATTATAGTATTATTTAGGTTAAATGACTAAACGAATTAATGAGTTGACGAATTAATGAGTTAATAGGTTTAGATCCTTCACGATCCAAGTAATAAACGAATTAGTTGTGTCATGTCGTGTCGTGTTACTCATTTATAAAGGAATTCATATTGAATCCAAAAATGTTGACTCATTTATTAAATGAATTTGTATTGCATTGGTCGAATTTATAAACGAATCAAATCGAATTTAGCTTAACCCGACACACGAACCCATTTTGCTACCCCTACCCAAGAGGAAAGAGTCGTCAGCTCCCAAACTTACTCTAAAAAAGAAGTGTCATCTCGAAGAAAAGGTCGATATAAAAGAGACTGTTCTTGAATTCCCTCCTAATCAAACCTTGCATTTGGATCCAAAAGGATTCTTGTAAGAAGCATAACAACTCCTAACTCCCGAAGGCAATGAATGCTTGTACAACAAAACCTATAAGGGGTTGGTCTTTGCCCGGAAGGTAGGTGTCTCAACAATTAACAACCTATTTTTATTTTTTATTTAATTAATTATTTATTTTTGCAGTCATTCCAACATCTCTTATTCTTAAAGAAGCAACAATCTCTTGCTAGGAAGCAAATCAAAGAGCACAAGGCTACCACAACAATATTTGAGGAGAAGATCAATAAATGTAATGTTGAAAATGTTGAAAATGAGCAACTCAAGGTTGACAATCTAAGGTCGAAAATTTTGTCATTATAGCTAGAAACATTGTAGCTAAGTTGGAATCTAAGCTTGAAACTGTAAAGAGAGGGGTTAGCCGAAAGGATAAAACAACTTGAAGATGAATTAAAGACTACCCAATTGGCTCTTGAGTACAAGACTGAAGAGGTAATGTCAATCACTGTCAAGGCTATCCTAAAGACTTGTGCTAAATTGATGAAGGCATTCATGGAGAGGAAGTCGTCCAAATGGAACTCAAATAGGACATAACTGAATGGGAAGAATTCTAGGAGATGGAGGTCGAAGCTCTACAGAACGAGGAAGATGGTCAACAGTAGGACATTCAACATGAAAATGAAGGGGTGGGAGTTGACATAATCAACCAGAGGTGTAACACCCCCTACCTGCCCTTTCACCAGACGACTCCAAGGGGCGCTACAGTCATATCTCTTTTACAAAATCTTTCTTTATAAAACCATATATTCATTTATTCCTCTCAAAATACGAATTTCAAAATCAGTTTTACAAAACGATACAAAATCCTTTTTGTTTTTCAAATGGAAAAACTGATAGAGTTTCCTCTGAAATTCGGATTTTCCAAACCTGTTACAAATCAATATATTCATATCCAAAGCATTTCTTCATTTAACATATTTAATAACTGGAACCAAACTCCGTTTGACTCATCCTTTTTCCATATACACAACATTATCTCAAAATATATATACACAACTTGATTTTCTTTATCAAAAACATCATTTTAAATCCAAATACATATATATATATATATATGCTCACAGATATAAATTGCGACTTTTATGTACAAAACCAGAGATAATATATATATCCAAAAATAAATATGGAAGGATAGATGTGACTGTCTCAGTTCACTGCAGATGCTTTCTCTTCAATCTTCGCCTTCCTTATGCAATCTACTACCAACGCGCGGAAATTCCAACGCGCTAAGCATATTTGCTTAGTGGGTGTACATAAAACTTAATATTTATTTTTTTCACACAATCAGTTTGTAAAATCAATAGCAAATATATAAAATCAATAACAAATATCACAATTTATCATATCTCAATTTAATATTCAAAAGAAATTTAAAACGATACATTGATCAAAATAATTCTCATAATAACTTTTCATGCCCCTAGTAAACACAAGCACGATACCATGGACTGGTAGTCGGGTATTCGGCATCGGACACTCGATGACTACCCGCCGGACTATCATATAATCATGTATATTCAGGGCCGGACACTAAGTGCCTCTCACAACCATTGAATTCACTGTAACTTTTCACTATAGTCGGTATAGAATCAAACGGTGCAATATTGCTCTTATGGACCATTAATGGCATGCCACTCCAATCTCCACCTATCTGTGTCAAAGTTTACTAGGGCTTGAATAACAATTTATTTTCAAAATTCATTGGGTTGGTTTCGCTTAAACTATCAGTTTCTAATCATTTTCAAATAAAATCTGGCAGCATAACGGCTCAATTTCAGAGGTTTCCAGAAAACCTGAAAATATGCAATAACACTTCTAAATATCTCGTCAATCCAACCCAACTTCGTTTTCCACAATCATACAAATCAATTTTCAAATTCATCATTTCATTTTTGTCACAACAATATAAATTCTATCAATTATCATAATTCAAAAGCATGTATTTAATCAAACACATATCAAAATACTCGCAAACAATATTTCAAGTATCATGGTATTCAAAAATCGACAATATTCCATTTATAAAAACGAATTGAATAAAGTGTAAACCAACCTTATTTCCCAACGGAAGCTCGCACTTTCTCCTTTCCTTTACTTAGGCTTCCGTCAGCTACCTCCTTTCTTGGATTTTCAAATAATACATAAATACTCAATGAAAGTTTATTCCATAATTTAAAATGCATGATTTACTATTCCTATTTGATCCAACTATTTCCAAATCGCACCAAGCTCCATTAGAACTCATTTAACCTTCGAAATGTAATTTTCGACTTTTAATAATCTCATCAATTACTCACCAAAATATCAATACTAACCATTATTTAAATGAGTTCCAAGATTGTAAAACTAACCTCTTTTAACTTAGTTTCTTGCTACTAACTTGATTATGTAACTTGGATTGGCATGAAAACTTGGATTGGATGTTGAAAATCACATGAAATCTCTTGGTTTCCACCTTGGCCGAACACTTCTTTTTTTTTTTTTTTTTTTTCTATCACTCTCGATTTTTTTTTGGCTTTGAGCTCTCGGTTTTGCTTTTGTTTTGTCTCGGTTTTGAATTGTTTGCTCTCGGCTTTGTTTACTTCTCTTTTCATTGTTTTCTCTCATTTCATGTTTGTTCTCTCTCAAATGGCAACGATTCATTCTTGTATGTTTGATTTCCTTTCAATTGGCTTATATACGTATTGCATTAGAAAGTGAAATTGCCATTGGTTTTCCATTTATTCACCAAATTGCCACTCTTGCATGTGTGACACTTGTCACAAATGCATTCCATTGCATGACAAGTGTCATGCATGCATCTTGTCCTCACGCCATGTGTCATTCATGTCTTGATTTCTTTGCCACGTGTCAATTGTGCATATCTTTTCGTATTTTCGTTTAATACGAGCTTTCCGAAAACATCTCCAACAGGTTACTCCGAGATCTCTTCGAAACTTCCCTTAAATTTTCTGGGGCCTATATTCAGATTTCTCTTGTCCTTCCTGTAGTCTCCAAAACTCCTAAAAGTCATTCCATGCCTTGATTTGGGTGTCCATAATCTCATAGTTAACTTTAACATGCTTATTGATATAAATCTGATTTAAAATCCGGATTTATTTTTCGAGAGCATCTTTTAGGATTTTAAAATATCTTTTAAACTTTTTGATATTCACTAGGGATCTTGATTAAACCATTATTAATATCTAGAATCCTTTGGTAATTCCAACGGGATCCTAAAATATTTCTACTCCACCCATGATTCAACAATTATAAACTTATACACGTAATAATAATAAAAATTATATTCATGCTGAATAATTCGGGGTGTTACAAGAGGAATGGTGTTCCTTCAAATATTTAATTTTGTGATGGAAACGAACTACAAGTTTGTTTGATAGAACTATTTCGTTCTTTAATAATTTCGAACTTCTTATTTTTGGTTTATTGAATTTTTTCAAAGTTAACTATTGTTTTGAACATTCGCTCGAAAAAGTTGAAATTAATTGAACTTTTTCATGAAATGATACTTGGTAATGTAGAGGCAAAATTAATCTTTAAGTTTCTTGGTGCTTGGAATTACTGATAGTCGACGTTTATCTATCAAAGTAATGTGATTTCTTTCGTTGGTTATTAATGTATAGGACACAATATCATGAATATCAATTCTTAATAGATTTAGGAGCGATGCTCATGTTGAGCGTTATTCTCTTATTGATATTGATCAGATCGAGCTTTACTTTACTTCCATGAATTTGGCTCATGTCGAGCTTTTATCATTAGTTCAGCTTGTGTTGGGCTTTCATTATTAATTCAACTCATCTCGAGCTCTAATGATTTGACACTTAGTCAATTTTTTGAACTTTTAGGAAAATGGGATCTTGTAAGAATAAGGCTCGCATAGAGCATTTCATTGAATTAAATGTTGTACAACCATTTGATGGAAAACATGAAGCACAACATCGAATGACCATCTTAGGGCTTGATCATCGACGCTCATATTTGTCGTTCGATTTCATTACACTATAAAAGTTGGAATCAAAATAATAATGTAAAGAAACAACAAAATAAAAATGAATGTAAGAAATGACACTTTTTAAAATGGATGACATTCCAACTATTCGCTTTCTCACGGTCGTCAATGTCTTTAAGTTTATAAACTCCTCATCTTATCACTTTTACAATTTTGTAGGGTCTTTACCATATGGCACCCAACTTTTCCTTACCTTGGTTCTTGGTATTTTGAAATACTCTACGTAGCACCTAGTCTTATTCAGTAAATGTTTAGATTCTGACGTGTTTGTAGTAGTTATGAGTTATTGATTGTTGATATGTGGCTAGCTTGACCTGTATCTTTTCTCTCTTCTTATTTATTGTACCCAGCTCAACGTCGAGTTCTTAGGAACTTTTTTCTTTATTCATCACTCTTCTGACCGAATGTCAACCTGTGTTGGCCAGTAAGATTGGTTTTGCCCCACAATGAGTGCAAATGGTGTATCTCTCATTGATAACCTAGTTATCGTATGGTATAACCAGAAGACCCCAAGTAGTTCGTTAACCCAAAACACTTTAGTGCCTTTAAGCCTTATTTTTAGAGTTTTGACGATTGTTTTGTTTGTTGATTTGACTTGCTCATTCAATTATGGATATCTAGCAGTTGAAAAATTCAGCTTTATACCCTTATCATTGTAGAAATTTTGAAAGTCAAATGAAATAAATTAGGACATGTTGTTCTTGACGATCTCTTTTGGGACTTCGAACCTGCATATAAAATGTTTCTACACAAAGTTCTTTATCTCATAATCATTTATTCTTTTGAAGGCTTTAGCTTTGACTCATTTGGTGAAATCGTCTGTCATGATCAAATGATAGTATTCCCCATCTTGCAAGGTTGGCAGCTTTTTAACTATATCCATTCCCCATTTCATGAACGACCATGAAGATATTGCTGAATTCAAAGGTTTGGAGGTTGATGTGATACTAGATTGAACCTTTGGCACCTATCACACTTTGCCACCCATTTAATTGCATTGTTACGTATTATTGGACAATAGTATCTCTTTATTGCAAGAGCTCCCTTTGTTTATCAGAACCCTCTTTGTTAAGTAGTTAGTGATGTAAAGGCAAATCATCAAAGCATCATTATAGGGATTAAACGAGTATATTATATCATCCATGATCACCCTTGTATATTTATACAGATGCTTATCATTGTTGTTCAAGCGAATGACTTCTTGAGTATGTCTTTTTACAACCGAATGTGAAGTGTTGTTAATCTCTAATCCTCCAGTGATCACATTAACTATTCTTTCATGAATCGGAGGCTTTGGTGAGGTTGGAGGCTATTTTTATTTTTGCCTGTCGTTTACCCTACTCACTATTTATCTTTCTTTGTCACTTTAAAATTGCCTGAGGTGCTTATTTCTTAATAAAGCGGTAACTTCCATCCTTGGTGATATACAATCTTCCATTCAATGTCCATGGTCGCCATGGAATTCATACCATTTGTTCTAGTCTCTTTTTTGTAGGGTAGCTTTCAGTTTCTAGAGCGACTTCACATTGTTGCCTATACCTTTCATGATTGCGGCAACCTTTGATAGACTAATATCGAGGTTGTATGGTAGCAATAGATTTTGGAACCTGCTTGGCCTCTTAAAGGGTCGACGTTTATTCTATCGATTGTCCCTTTTCTCTTATTTGAATATGGCTCACTTCGGTCGGGGAGAGGTTAGTGGTCTGTCCTGCTTTTTCTATTATCAATTTGAGATTCTATTTCCATGGGTTTAGTATTAACCACATCTTTCTTCCATTTTATTTGTGCCCATCCTTTTGCTAGGACTGTTCTCTATGGTCTTGGGAGGATATTTAGTCAACTCCTTATAAAGGTATGAATCATGTAGTAGACCCTTCATGAAGGCAGATATTGCCTTTCTACATTACAATTTAGACTCAACACTTTTCCCTTATTAAAGTGTCTTATATATTCACATAAGTGCTTCCTGGCCGTTGCACGATAACATACAAATCGTCGAAGTGCTTTTCGATTTTTCTGCTACTCATGAATTGCTCCACAAATACATATGTCAATTGGGTAAACGAATTGATGTTGTCATTGGGTAGGTTCATAAACCATTATTGTAAGGGTCTTACGAAGCTGGACCCAAAGCCTTGACATTACCACTTCCCTTAAATCACGCACGGGATTACGACAGTTAATAATCATTCCTTGTACTGGGCGACATGGTCGTTTTGATCCTTTGTTCTATCATACATTTTCATATAAGGGAGGGTGAACTTTCGAGGCATTTTCACCATTACGATTGTGTTGACGAACGAACGATGAATCAGTGAAGTTATTTGTGGTACTCTTGTTAATGGGCAAAGCGCTTAGTGAATTCATTCGACATTAAGGAAATTGGCTTCATATTTCGTTAGATCCTCATTTACTACCGTTGCCTCATTCTTTCTTTTAGTTTCGATTACAGGTGTTTCATGTCCCTGATTGTCAACTATTGCATTGGCTTGTCGACCGCTCGAAAATCAATGCCCCTTACTTAAGAGTGGTTGCCCTCTGTCAAATACTAAATTCGTTCCTGGTTGTACTATTGACCTTGTTTGTTGTTCCGCTATCCTTGGTCAACTAGAGGTTTGCTCCAATTGAAAAGTTGAATATTTTATAGTCAACTCGGTATCTAACAGTGGTGTTCTTTCAATTTTCAACATTGGTTCAATTTGATTTCTTCAATTGAAACCTAGTGGATGGGTTACCATTAGTTGTCAGCCTTTCTACTCGGCGTTGTAGTTCGACATTCTCAGCTTTGACCACTTGTTTTTTGTCTCAAGTTCTTGCAACTTTTCTGCATAGTTACTCATCTAGGCCATTAAAGTAGCTACCTGGGCTTCAATTGCCACTTGTTGAGAGGGTTCTGTTATCTTGTTGTAGTCACATGATCACTCAATTTCTTGTCACAGAATTGCTAGTGCCCCACGGTGGGTGCCAAACTATGGTGGATGAATTTAGGCACCAATAACTTGTCTAAGAGTCAACTGGTTGAGATAGTGAGGTTGAAAGATTTATAAAATGAAACAAAAAAGAATCAAGATGAAAATGAAATGTTTGATTTTGCTCTCTGAATATTTTTTATAAAGTTTTGGTATCAGAAGTGCTAATGGAAGCGTGCACAACAGTTGAAGTCGCCATTTACAACATTGTCGGTAAAGAACTATAAGAAAGACAGTGATGTAAGACCTTAAGTAAAGAAGCATGCGAGAGATGCCAATGGCATCATTGAGGCTACTAAGGTAGCGTTGCCTATGGGACCTTTAATAGGCCAATTAAATGAGATCTCCGAGTTTTCAGATGCTTTTGAGGCATAATACTTATCTTTCAAATTAGCTATTTCTGATGAATAAGTACCAACATCATATTTATCCACTTATGTCTTACATTTGTTACGTTTAAGTTTTGACACTCTACAATTTGCCATATGTTGTATATTTTAGGGTTGGCGTGAGTTTACTACCTAGTGTAAATACCACGTGGTTCACGGACATCAAGATGGACAACTATTAGTTAGAGAAAATGGTAAGAAATCTTATCCATCAATGCATAAAAATATGACCTTTTATGATGTGTTAGATAAAGTTAATGTTTATAATGGTACAACATTTGGAGGCGTACATGAGGGTGGTCCGGATTTGGCAGAGGCAACAATATGCACTATATTAGCAAGATGTAAATGTAATGCCAGCGGAGTACTTTGTGAGCCAATATAGCTAATTGTATGTTTGATGTTTGATGGTTATGTGTTTCATGTTGTTGTTACCTGGCACAACTATAATGCAGATGCTTAAACTAGAGTAATGGATGAATTATTAGCCCGAAGGATCTACTTTATCCGCGTTGGGCTATTTTCCATGGCTTAAGCATCCATAGATTGAAACAGAGTTTCTCTTACAAAACGTTGAAAAAGTCGAACTGCAAGGATTAAAACATTTGAACAAGATCAATAAGGTAAGTGAATCGTACAATTTTATTACGTTGTATCTTGACTGTACTCACATTATATTGTTTTACATGTGTCTTTAATTTTTAGCTATTGATACCATGTAATATGGGCAAGAACCATCAGGTTGTGGTTGAGGTTTACTTACATGAGTACACCATTAAGGTGTATGACTCGTTGTGGAAGAAGGTGATAGAGAACACCCGAAAAGGTCAGTTTGCTTGCCTTTGATACATGCTACTTGATTTGATGAATCACGTTGGATACTTCGCGGTGCCCGGCTAAGTTGTACCCATGTAATGCCATCTAATGAAGTTTGTACTGGTCAACGATTGAAGTGTTGAGTATCAAGAGGATAGGTAAGTGACTAATGTACGCAAGGTTGATGAATTTGTCTTTATATGATTAGTCGATATGTTCATACTAATGAAGTTTATCTAAATACGGTGAAGTGGGAATTGCGGTGCGTTCATGGTGAAGTTCATTGAGCACCTCCTGAGGGGTGATTTGTTGAAATTCGATGGCTTGGCTACACTTGATGAAATGATATGCATGATCAAGTGTATTTTTCTACATTGTAAACCCCCGCCGTAGTGATTGTGTGAACTTTTTTGTCCTTTTCTATATATAATAGTCTATTTTACTTGTACATGTTATGATATGTATAAGTCAATTTTGTTGTTATCACTATTAATTTTAATTTCACACACTTACATTTTCAGTGTAGTCATGATGACAAATAGAAAATAGAAATAGAAATTGACCATTTATACACCACAAAGTTTATCCAGCAATGCAAAATTGTTTCTTAGTGACCACAAATGTCGTTACATGTGTTGTGAAATTGTCGATTATTTGGATGCGGATAAACTATATAAATCCGTAATAGCATACATTGGTTGTTATAATATAGTATAATCATGCAAGTAAGTAAATATTATGATTTCAATCCATCGTTGATACGAATGATATTTCGGCAAATGATAATCATATTATTACACACATGTTAGCTTTTTATTGATTAAATAATATGTAATATTTAGATTTTATTTATGGATAAAACAATCATTTTAAATTATGAGGGGTAATTGAGTCTTTTTTATTTTTTTGATTAGTTTGACTGTTAGTTGACTGACGGTTTGGACTTTTGTGAAGAGTTTTGGAAAAGTTAGAGATGAAAAGAGCTATTTCCAAAAGAGTTTTAAAAATTTGATATTTTCTAGAGCCTTAAGGACTACAATGAAGTTTTCCCAAAATATAACCGACCAAACTAGATATAATATATTCAAAGTACAATTAACCAAAGCAATGAGGAGATAATGTAAATAACCAAATATATTGTTGGCGGGAAGTTTCTCGGAAATTTCCTACCACCTAAAGCGATTTTTTCTTTTATTTATTTTTTCGTTTGCATTGTCAATCAATCGACCAATTATTATATAATCCAACAATCTGATTGAAATCAGTCCATGGCTGCGTCTTGCAGTCCACTCATTCACTCTCAGTCGATCTCCTTCCGGTAATTTGCTTTTCCAAAAACACTATGTTTCGTTTTCGGTTTTCGCAGATTTTCAATTTTACAAAAAAAAAAAAAAAAACAACTGTACACCTTTTTTACCGCTTCTAATTTTGTTGCATGACACCAATTATCCAACAGAAAAAACAAGAAAATTTGTAATTATTTGTATCCACTAGTTTCATCTCCAAATCCCAACAATTTCTCCGCCATTTCCGCTGCCGCTCACCTGTATTTTTAATCTTTCGGTTTCCAATTGGAATCTCCTTTGTTGTTATTGTTTTTGTTTGTGTTGTGTATTGTGTTTGTTTCAATTCCTAGCGTGCAGAAATTTTGATTGTTTGGTTTTAATATTTTTTTACAAAATTTGTTGTTGGAGGTGGCCGCGTCCGTATAAGGCTTGAATCTAGGTTTTGTGCGGGCAGCGCCATCTCTCTTGCGACAGACCAGACGGATTTTTGTATTGAATTGGTTGACGGTTGATTGATTTTCAAGCGAATATGAGTGCTTCTTCCGGCATTGGATCGCTGCCACCGGCGCAACAAGATTCGGAGCACCACCGGGACGTTGAGCCGGGCCTCTCCCCCACTAAGGAGGAGCACAATGAAGAAGAAGAAGAAGAAGCTGTAGAAGACGTTTTTTCGGATCCTTTTGATATCACTCAAACCAAGCATGTCAGTGTCGACACTCTTCGCAGATGGAGGGTATGTGTCTATAATAATTGTTGTTTTTATAATCTATGTGTCTTGCTTGTACTTCATTTCGTTTTACAATGTAACCAATGGAATTTGTTTTTTCTTCTTTTTTTATTAAATATCATGTGCTGTGGAGTGAATTGAGGTTGTTATATTGACGGACTGAATAAGTGCTTTCTAGCACCAAGCCAAATTGACGGGTGATGAAAAGAATATATATATATATATATATATTTATATATATATACTCTTTTCAACACTTGTCAATCTGACTTGATGTATATGTATATATATATACTCTTTTCATCACTTGCCAATCTGGTTTGATGTAAGACTTGAGGTTGTTGTTTTGATAGACAAGATAAGCGCTTTCTAGCATTAAGACAGGTGATAGAAAGAGTATATATACGCGCTTATTTAGTCCATCAATAGCTGAATAAGCACTTTTTAGCATCAAGTCAGATTGGCAGGTGATGGAAAAAGTATATATATGTATGTATGTATGTCCTTATTCAGTTTATCAATACAACAATCTTAAGTCTGACATCAAGCCAAATTGACGAGTAATGGAAAGATATGTTTTGATTAATAAAATTGTTTCTTGTAATGTGTTTGCAATTAAAGCTTGCTTGTTGGATGAAAGAATGATAAGGGAGAGTAATTGATGAAGTATTGAGGATGCTAAGTTCTGATTGATGTGTTGTTTCACATTTGGTGCTGGAATGGACATTGTGGGAATTTTTTCTTTTTTTTTTCTTGTTTTTGGATTTTTATTTAGGAAAGGTTTAGTTTGGGTCCCTCTGGCTACTTCGTTACTTGACAAATTGGCATGGTATTGTTCCGGAGTTTCGTGCTTTCTATCCTTTGAGCTGCTGGTTAAAGTCATAGGTTCTGTTTGCTTTGTTTGCAACTACAGAGAAAGCATAGCTTGAGGGGTGATTGAAAAGAGAGCTGCAGAGACAGAGAAGTTTTATGGGGGAGTGGGGGAAGATGGCCTTGGGAATTGAGGGGTTTTGTATGTTGATGTGAGTATATAGTAGACTCACGGAGAGAATTGCATTTAGGCACAGCAAAGTGGATTCATGGGGCCTGCAAAGTGCAGCAACTGTCGTCTGACTGTTGTTTCTTTATTAAAGAAGAATTCATGTGAATGTTGGCCATTAGCCAAGCTGAAGCTACTAGCACTTTCCCTGGCAAGTGAACAATCAGGGTTTAGTCTCAAATGATCTTGTGCTTTGTGCAAGAGTTGACTGCTTTCGACGGCATTTGGGGTGTATGAACTATGAAGCATGTTCTTTGTTACCTTGTTGGTCAGATGATACTTCTCATTTTAGGAGGGAATTGACTGACATAAAGTATGATTGGTTCAAGTGATGTAATGTGTTATTTAGAGGGAAATTTAATGGATAAATGTTGCGGGTACATGTGTCATCATAAATCTAATTACCTGGGATTTCTTTGAAGGCAGTGTTCACTATATCAAATTTCCAGTTATGTTTAGCTGCAGTTGTTTGAATCGTTTGTTATTGTGGTTCCAAATGGGGGAGAATAATATTTTGAGACTCCTGGAAAAGCAGTAACATTGGTCCTGCATTCTGAATAAGATGTTTCTGTGAGGATGGAGTTGTAGATATATTTGAATAACCAGAGCATCTGCCGCTAGATGATACTGGAACTGACTAGTGTTCAAATTCTTATAATATTTGGGCATTTGACTATTTTTAGGTAGATAGGAAATTGGAATATAACTTGGAAGTGTCAAACAGAGGGACTGGATCAGTTTGGTCCAATTTTTTTGGACTTCCTGGACTTCAAACCAGACCCCGTTATGGTCAAAATAGTTGTAGAAGCATACCTAAAGCTTCTTCTGAGGAGCCTGGTTTGGCCCTCTTAGTCTGATTAGAAAAGGAAACGGGCAGAATCCAGATTTATCCAAACCGGACTGCCAATAACAAAATTTTTAACTTCATTTTTCTGAAAATAAATAAGATAGGGATGATTTATTAGAAAATCTTCTTTTTTAAAATTACATTATGACATGGATGTTATAGGCGTGCCTAGGCGTGAGGTGCCTCAAGGCGCAGCAGGTCCAGCGCCTTGAGTCACCTGAGGCAAGGCAATTTGGGTGGGACGAGCGCCTCACCGGCCAAGGCGTAAGGCGCCAGGCGTCGCCTAGGTGCGCCTTGTGCAACATTGTCTCCCGGGTGACGTTTTCGGCAATTTTTAAAGGTTTTCGAGGAGTTACAGAAGAGAAAACACGTTGCCATGGCGACCTTTGAAGGCCAATTTGAGCTCAATCCGGTAGCATTACCTTGATTTGAAGGTTTCTGATGAGTTTCAGTCTGGAGCTTTCCGGTGGGTTGCCGGCAAGAAAAGATGCTTTTCGTTGGGTCAGATGCAACAACAGCAAAAGGGAGGGGGAGGGTGAGGGTGGCGGCTAGGATTATGTTTTACTAAGCAAGCTGAACTTTTTCACATATACGTATCGGAAAAATTATGAATAATTCCCCAATTTTTGATAAAATTCCCAATAAGACCATTTGGTTTGAAAAGTATTTAAAAAAACCCTACAATTATAAATAAATATTAAAAAACCCCAACCTTTATGATTTTATAATATTTTGAGATTTTTTTAAAAAAGGTGCGCCTCGCTTTGATGAGGTGTGCCTTACGCTTTGTGCCTTAGGCTCCAAAGTCCGTTGCGCCTTGGTGCGCCTCGCGCGTTTCAAAACTATGCATTTTGAACAAGTTATGACAGCTTCACCATGAAGTTTATGTTCCATGTAACATGGAAGAAAAAGTGACTCTTTTTTTCTTTTTCTTATTTATTTATTTATTTTTTAATTCTATCAGTTTTTACTATAAAAATTTTATCTTCTTTACAGCAAGCAGCACTTGTATTAAATGCTTCCCGCCGATTTCGTTATACTTTGGACTTAAAAAAGGAAGACGAGAAAGAGAACAGAAGAAGGATGATCAGGGCCCATGCCCAAGTTATAAGAGTAATGTTTTTATCTATTTATCTTTTAAATTATGTTAATAAACATTTTTGTCCAAAATTAGTTTGTTTCCTTAGTAGCAACTTTTCTGTTTCAGGCAGCATTGCTGTTCAAATTGGCTGCAGAAGAGCAAACTGGTATGTTACTCACTGAAGTATCCTTGCTTTCAAACTGCTAAAGCAAACTTGTGCACTGTATGTTTACCTTTTTTGTGTTCATAAAATTATTTCATGCTCATTCCCTGTCCAAAAAGGAAAAAAAAAGGAAGAAAAAAAACTGATATAGTAAGTCTGTGAATCATTTATTTTCTTCAAATGTACAATTAAATGCTCCATTCCCAAACCTTGCTACTGAGTCTCTTACATATGTTGAGAATTATGAAATTGGTAAATTGAATTGTCTTGATGACAAAGGACAGGTTTGGCCTGACAAGATTGTGTTAGTTTAGATTAAATTGTATCGGATTGGACCATATAGTACTAAATAGTATTGGCCATTAATTTTAGAAAGGTACGCTGTTTAATGCTAGGTCAAGATAAAGGAATCAAATTCCTTTATTTTTTGCAGTTGATGGGTATGAGTTAGTATCTATTGTCTTATATATTAAGAAATAGGAGAAGGCATTGCTTCTCCCTAATAGAGGCTTGTGGCCTCTAGGAAGGTGGTCAGCCTCCTCTATGATAAGGAAGATTGGTCTCCTCCCACCATTTCCATCTTTTTGTTAACTTAAATAATTAATTAATTTCCATGTTTCATGATTAAGACTAGAAAACTTAATCAAATAATAAAAAGACAAAGCAAAGAGAGAAAAAATTGATAATGTGCAAAAATGTATTTACTACAATAGAAATGTACAAGAGGTAAAGTTTAATAGTTGGTGAACCATATAGTTAAGGTAACTATCGATTAGCAGTGTTTTAAAATTCAAATCGAGGTGGTGCCTCGAGGTGGCCATCTTATGTGATGTCAGCATGGCCACTGCCCTAAGAGCTTGAAGTGACCGCCTTAGGCCCCCTCAAGGCGAGGTAGCCTGAGGCGGTGCATGCTGGCAGCCCTGCAAAACCTATTTTTTTAAATATATATATATTTTCTAAATTAACCATACTATTCTTGCCTTGAGGCGGTACACGCTGGCAGCCCTGCAAAACCTATTTTTTTTAATATATATATATTTTTTAAATTAACCATACTATAAAAAATGTTATTGAGAAAAAAAAAGAACAACTTTATTTCAAGTATGTTCAGCTTACTTATGAAAAGAAGCAAGAGATCAAAGAGGAAAATATGGTAAAACAATAAAAAATGATGTTGAAGGTTAAAGTTACTTGAATGGCCAGTGAAGGCCAAGAAAAGCACTAAATACACCACAACAGCCATGATTGATGCAAGATTGCCCAGAAAATTATTATGGGAACTTAAAAACCTCTTTTAAAAGAGTCGATGGAACTTAAAAAGAAAGATGGATGGGTTGATTATGTGTGGTAACTTGTACTAGTGCCTAGTGGTATGTGTGGAAGTTGAGAGATGGAGAGAAAGAGAGAAATGAATGGGAGAATGGAAATTTCTAGACAAATGGTGCAAAGGAACAGTTGTTTCAAACATTGTTTGTAAATACGGTCGCGTATGGCCGTATATACTTTGATACGGGCGTATCGACAGTGAAACGTATCGGTACGCCCGTATTGGAGTCGGAAGATGACAAAATCCGTCTTTTGCATACAAGACGGCCTGTATATGGTCGTTTCGAACCGATACGGCCATATACTGGCATATATGGCCGGTCGGATGAACTTTTTCTTTTTAATAAAATCAGTTATATTTTTTGAAAAAACCCTTAAATCTCTCAAACCAGACATGATCGTCACTCCTTTCTCTGAAATCAACACTCCTTTCTCCTCACTGGTGACTGTAACTTCGATTTTTGGCGTTATATCGGTGGCAACATATCTGGCGAGTGTCGCCCCTGAGCGGATGAAAATAAGAAGAAAAGGGGAAGAAGAAGAAGAATGGGCGGTGGCGGCGGTAGATTCGGTGAAGAAGAAGAATGGATGGTGGCGACGGCAGAAAATGAAAGCAGAAAATGAAACAAGAAGAAGGGAAGAAGAAAGAGGAGAGGGAGAGGGAGAGAGAAAGAGAGAGAGAGAGAGAGAGAGAGAGAGAAAAGGGGGGAGGGGGGTAGGGGTGAGTGGACGGTCAAAAAAAAAGTGGTAGGGATGGTTGTTAGATTATATATATATTAAGGTAAATTACATAAACTACGTTGAGGTTTGATGAAATTAACTAATATTTATATTTTGACCTTTGATATTAAAAAAAATATCAGTTATGCCCTCAAAATTTAAAAAAATAATAATTTTTGTTTTTTTTTTTTTAAAACTATTTTCGATCGATACGTTCGTATCAACCGTATCGGGTGTACCGTATAGTACCACGACGGGGTGCCCTTACTGCACCGTACCACATATTTTCGAACATTGGTTTCAAAATCGAAATGAGCAAACTCAAAAGAAAACCATAAACATAATCTTACTCTTTTAAGAACTCTAATTTCTAATCTTGTCCCACTTCAACAAATAAAATGAGATTGGAAAGGGGTGGATGGTGGGTGTCTTGTACCTAGTATAGTTTGCTGTTTATGTATTTGCACTTTATGTAATAGTATAGTTTCTCCATGATCAAAACTTAGCCCAACCTGGTTTAAGTGGGGTCCTACTTTGGATATCTTTTTTTAATGTGCTGTCACTGTGACCTAGCACTATGGTTGTCTTCTTGTCCTTATTTTTTATTTTTTATTTTTAAATTTTCATTTTTGGCTTTTCAATTGGACTATCAACATCTCATTTTGTTGCATCAATAATCATGCGTGATTCAAAATATAGTGGTCACTAGGATAATATTTTTGTTGATATTGTTTTATTTTGTTTGATATCTATGTTTCTAATATTAGTTACTACTATCATTCTCAATGTCATGGATGATTTCTTTTTTTCTTTTTTTTTTTTAATAAATTTTTTAAATTTTTTCGTCATTTCGAATTGAGGTGACCGTCTTGCCTTGTCGAGGCTTGATCGCCTTGCCTCGCTTTTTAAAACATTGTCAATTGCACATAAATATTCTACAATTAAAGGACTATACATGATTAGTTAGAATTAAGTTATTATACATGATTAAACTAGAATCATGGGATGATAACTATGATTAAGGGTTAAAATGATCTCTAGAATCAGGACTATTAATTAGTAATTTAGTATAGTAATACTCTTGCATTCCACCGTCAAACTCATAATATGACAACAAAAAGCTTTCAGAGTTTTCCAAATTGAAAGAGTGAAATGGTGTGTGTCTTCCTGAAGAAATCAGCCAATTGCAAAGATGAAGGGACAAAAGGTAGGGAAATAGCCTTTTGTTAGAGATTATGGTGCACAAAATGATAGTCAATCTCTATGTATGGTACGCTCATGAAAGATAAAGTTTTGTGCAATTTGAATTGCACTTTTGTTATCATAATACATAATAGTATGAGCAGAAAGAGAGATCCATAAATCTTTAAGCAACCATTGTAGCTACATCATTTCTTCTATTGTAGTAGCCATTACTCGATACTCGGTCAAAACAGTGGATTGAGAAACAATTATTTGCTTCTTGCTTTAATTTTTTTATAAGAAATGAGAGAATCTCTTAGAAAAACATGAAAACTCAGATATTAGATGTGCAATCAATGCTCACTTGCCAATTGAGATTAGAATAGGCTCGAAGCTCCAAAGTAGAAGATGAGAAGTATAATAAGCTTTGATGCAAGGTGCCTTGAAGATATCACAAAATTTGTAGACCCATAGCTCAATGGACAATAGTAGAAGAGACAAATTGAAGTAGACGAAATAGGATTAAATGTGGAAACAAATAATCAAAGATCACTAGCCTTATGATGGGAAGCACCTGAATCAAAAGCCCAAGTGGAACAAGACATACCTAATGGGTTGTAGACAAACTAAGGATACTGAAAAGGCACTTTAGTTATTGAATGGATAGAAGTTTATGCGATTATTCAGCTATTCTAGATAACTTAGGAGTTGGTTAGGACTGCTTATTGATTAATTATTTTCTAAGTGGAGAGTGATGTTGCATAGTTTGTTGCCTTTGAATCAATGGGTTGACTTTAATAATATAATTCTATACATTTTTTCTGAATATAGAACAAATATGTCATTACATATGCCCAATAGGTAAAGGTGTTCCAACCTGCACTTGAGGAGCCAAGCTTGTGTCCAAGCTCGTAGTTTGTAGGGGCCGGACTTGACATTCAAGACCTGTAAGCCTTGAGTGTCGAACTTGAAGATTGGGTTAGGCTTAATAATTAAAAAAAAAAAAAAAAAACTTTTACATGGAAAAAGTGCTAAAACTCGATGGGCCGCCGGAGCTTGTGCAGGTTTGGATATGATCAAGGCTTCTGGGTAGATTGCGCCTAAAAGTATTTTAAGCTCGGCCCGTACTCGACCATCAAGCTTGGTTGGGCCTTGAAATTTTAAGCTCGGTGCCACCCAAATGAACCCTGTACTAATTGGTGCAATTATCATTGACTTTTTCTACCCTAATAACTTGGAGACAATCAAGTTTTTCACTAGCCATAGATTCAAAAGTGAATGATTTTAAAGATGAAAGTAGCAAATTCAAGAAGTAGAAAGACAACTCAAGGAAATAGAGTGAATCGGAAGAGACTAAATATATTTGCAACTGTTTATTTCACTGTATAGAAGTGTACAAGAGCTAAGGTTTATATCGTTGGGGAATCGTATGGTTAATATACTGATTACACATAATGGCTTGGAACTAAGGGACCATACATGATTAGCTTAATTAGTGGATCATATATGACTAGCCATAATTAAGGGAGTACACATGGTTAGCCTAGAATGAGGGGGTTATATCTATGATTAAGGGCCACCTAGAATCGAGACTACTAATTAATATAATGATAATCTAACAAGACTCTTCTTTCCCATTGGAGAATTTAATACGGAGAATTTAATATAACATGGATTATTGTACAAACCTTATCTATTGGATAACTTAAGGGGTTGTATAATATTGCCAAACACTAGACTCTACTAAGTTACTACTCTAAGAGTACGTTTGGTGTGAGTTCTATATCAACCAAAAGAGCTTCTTTAAAAGTCAAAAGCTCTTTTAAATTGTTTTTGGTTGTTTGGCATCCATTCAAGAAGAGCTTTGTTAATATTAAAAAAGCTCTTTTATGTCTATTGGAAGAAGCTCGAAATTTGAGCTTTTTTGAGAAGTGCTTTTTGAGCTTTTTTCGATGGAAACAAATAGACTTAGATACTCTTATAATATTTTAAATGTTGCTCTACTTCCTTTTTTATTGAAGAACTTTATTTAATTCCTATTTTGTAATCTATCACTATGAAAGCTCTTTTATAGACATATTTGCAAACACTCCACTAACCTAAAACTACTTTTCTAATTAAACACCAAACATTTTAGAGTTTTTTTCATTTAAAAGCACTTTGTAGATGCTTTAGAAAGATCTACTCCCAGAACTTCAACTTGAAATGCAATTCCAAGCTCACCCTTTGTTGTCTTCATTCAATGTTATATGGTCTAATATGCTCGTAAGGGAAGTTTTTCTGCTTATGTTGTATTAGGAAATTATTCATCTATTTTCTTTGTTGGTAATTATATAATATTCAGGTATTAAACTTGAACAAATTACACCCCCTACTCCTAATGGTGATTATGGAATTGAACTTGAACAACTTGCATCAATTACTAGGGATCATAATTTTTCAGCTTTGGAGCAATGGGGAGGGGTAAGTTGACTATGAATGTATCGTTTCTTGCTTCGCATTGTGTTGTTTTAGATTCTTGGTCTACATAATGCTTGCTCATTTCGTACATCAGGTTAAAGGGTTATCAGTTTTGTTAAAAACAAACTTAGATACAGGAGTCGTTGGTGATGATACTGATTTGTCAAAGCGAAGGAGTTCATTTGGTTCAAATACATATCCTCTGAAGAAAGGGCGAAGTTTCTTGGTATTAAATGACATTATGTTATTGTTCATTTTCTTTAGTTTCTATCCTTTGTTAGGGATATGTTGCTCACTGCTATTCATCCTTGCGCTTTATCTTATAGAGGTTTCTTTGGGAAGCTTGGCAAGATTTAACCCTTATCATCTTAATTGTAGCCGCCATAGCTTCACTGGCTTTGGGAATAAAGACAGAGGTATGCTGGTGATGCTTTTTCGTTATTATTGAACTTAATAATACTAGTGATGTTAGAGCACTTAACTACTATTATTGAACCATTTTTTATCAGCTTAAACTTTAGGTCTCCTAGTCCACCAATACGGTATCAAAGTTCTGTTATGCTAGGGAGTCTTGAGCTCAAGTTTCCCCATTTGATAATATTTGAATTTGGTTTTTTGTGTGTTAGCGTTTGGGCTCAAGCTATGTAGCAAGCCCGTCAGTCTTGTATGTGAGAGGGTGTGTTAGAGTGTTTAAATACTATTATTTAGTCATTTTTTATCATCTTAAACTTTTAAGTTTATTGGTTACTAACAAATGGGGCTAATGCTTGGCTTAACCATACGGGTTTGCATCAATAGTGCTTACTATATGAGGAAGGTTTTGCATTGACTTGGCTTACCTTTGGTGTCGTTTGACTTACACGTGTGTCTCAATATGGAAGCAAATGATTTAAGGTTTGCAATTCTATGGGTTTGGTCTAAAGTTGACATAGGCAAACACACAGTCACAAACTAATATTTTGTAGCGTAAACCTAACAAGTTAAATGGGAAAGAAGTATATTTGTAATTTATATTATGGGTAGTAACATTTTTGCAACCACATGTTTAATATATCAATGCACGATGATCGTATCATTTTTCTTTCTAATGGTTTCATATGTAATAATTCTTGATGGTTATGTTTTGTGAAAGGAAGACATTTCGATAATCTCCATTATTTCTGTCTCACATGAAGTGCAATTGTTAGTGTGTTTTGACTCTTATATTCTCTTAACTTAAATATTTTCCACACTACTTTCACAAGTCTCATTTGGTTGTTTAGGGTTTGTTTGGCAATGTTTTCTATTTTCACCGTTCATTTCTTATTTTTCATTTGAAAATGAGAAATTGATTTTTATATTCTTACAATTTGAAAGCGTGTTTGGTAGCAAGATCTGAAAGTAGTATTTTGAGGGAAAAACCAAAAAAAAAGAACAGTCTCAAACAATAATATTATAATTTGCATTTGGCGAAATTGTTTCCGAAGTGTACTTTAAATACATTTTGAGAGTAAAAACAATATTGTATTGTTAAATTAATTTAAATTGATTTTTTAATTATAAAAATATATTTTTAAATTAAAATTAATTGGTGTCTTTCATGTTTGTTTTAAAAACAATATGATGAAAACTGATATATATTTTATTAATCATAAAAAAAATACCCACTCACACACACATATATATCTGCATTTATTATCACTCTTATCTGTACAAGCTTTTAACAATTTTTTTTTTTTTAAATAAATAAAACATATTAATTTAACAAGTGAAAGTCAAAACAAAAGTTAAAAAAATTTAAAAATATCAAAATGACGATTTTGCTTGTTGGTCAATACAGTGAATAACATGGTTTCTGTTTTTCTTGTTTCTTTCAAAAACATGGCTAATGAACATTTTTCTCATTGTTTTTCATTTCAAAAATAGAAAACGTATTTGTAAAATGATAAAAAATAAGCCTGTAGTTTCTTTTTAGGGTGATTCAATGTCATTAAATGGTTTTTGTGGTTTAATATGTTAAACTCAGTTTTCACAATAATGAAAGACAGGAAATGTCTGTTTGAATTTTTATCCTAAATCCTAATATATTTGTAATAAATGTCTTTCTCTTTTTGGTATTCTTTGTTCTTATTTTGTTCTTTGTCTCTTACCATGAAATGGTAATTTTGTTTAGTCTTTCTGCTTATTCTTTTTGATTTCTTTCTTTTTCCCTTCCGATTATCCTTTTTTGGGTTTTTTCTTATTTAGAATTGACATTTTTCCCTATCTTTTTCTTGATATGTATTCTAGGGTGTGAAAGAAGGATGGTATGATGGGACAAGCATTGCCTTTGCTGTTTTTCTTGTTATAATTGTTACAGGTACTGAATTTGGTCTCTCCATGGTCTTCCCATTTATAGTTTACATAGACTGCCTGTCAAATGGAAGAAAGTAAAGAAAGTTTGGGGACACATATCTGCATTTGGTCTGGTTTATCAAAGATATATTCTTTTTAACCTAATGCATTAAAACTGGCTTTAATAATGATTTCTCTTGTGAATCCTCACAAGGCAAATCAAATAGGTGCTTATGTTTTTTCTTTTTCTTTTTTGAAGCTAAATATATGCTTATGTTATTTTTTAATGAATTGGAATGCTTTGCTGGCTAAAGCAGGTAAAGAATTTATTAATTTCCCACATCTAACATGCAGTTTTAATGGATTTCAGCTGAAACATCAAGAAAATATGCTGTTTATTTTTATTTTTATTTTTATTTTTTTATTATTATTATTTTTATGTAAATGTCGAGTTGTTTATTCCAGTTATCAATTTGGTTAACCATGGGATTAGGCTCCTTCCATGATAAACTGCTATTTAAGTTGACTACAAAACAATGTTTTTTTTTTTTTTTTGAGATAAAAGACTGCAAAACAATGTTAACAGCACTAATTGTCTTTTATTTTTTACTTTTACCTGTTTACTAGCCATTAGTGATTATCGCCAATCTCTTCAGTTTCAAAATCTAAACAAGGAAAAGCGAAATATACAGCTTGAGGTGTGCACTCAACATCAGCATATGTAATTATTGTTTCATCTTTTGGTTTTGGGTGTATTGTCAATTATATATGTTGGGAAATCTTTGCAGGTCATGAGGGGTGGTAAAACAGTGAAGATTTCAATATTTGATGTTGTTGTTGGTGATGTTATACCTCTTAGAATAGGTGACCAGGTGGGTTTGCTTTACCACAAATGGTGTTTTTTGGGGGCACTTAAAGTATATTCTTGATAAAGTGAAACATCTATAGGTCCCAGCAGATGGAATTTTGGTTACCGGTCATTCTCTTGCCATTGATGAATCTAGCATGACTGGTGAAAGCAAGATTGTGAGTTTGTGATACATTTCTTCAGCAAAGTGTTTAGATGGTTGAAGTTTTCTGTTCTTAAACATAGTGTTTTGTAGGTACGCAAGGACCATAAAGCACCCTTTCTGATGTCTGGTTGCAAAGTAGCAGATGGTGTTGGTACAATGCTGGTAATTTATTTGACATTGTTATCTTTGTCAAATGCCCTAATTAAGAAACTCTGCTTATTGTTAGCTATATTCTTTTGAATGTTCTTGTTCATTGTTTAATCCATGACTTGGTTGGTTTTGGCTATCAAGGAAAATTGATTGGTGAAACTAGAGTTATCTGTGGTATATATGTTGGATACAGGGTGAAGAATTTCTGTGCTTATTTGATGTAGGACAGATAGTGGTATAAGAAAAGGGACAGAATTAGAGTTAATGAGAAGAGTGACTTGAGAAAGCAAAGAACATAGAATACATAGAACAGACGTTTAAAAAGATGGTATAGATAGGCTGGACATAAAAGGGAGCAGAAACAAAGAAGGTGAAGGAAAAAGGGAGCTGGTGTTTCTAGAATTTCCAATTAAAATGATTCTTCAGATCATCTCTTTTTTTTTTTTTTTTTTTGGTTTTTTGGGTGGTTCTTCAGACCATCTCTAATAACATAAACTATAGCATATTTATCCAGAAAAAAGTAAAGAAACTTTATCTATCACAACTGAGTAACCTTATAAAGTTGAATTAAGAAATAAATCCTAGTCCTAAAATTGATTAAAAAAATCCTAAGAATCCGTCCCAAAAATATTTCCTAAATGTCTGTTGCATCCTTCTCTCGGTTGCAGCTATGGCTTGGTGGGCTGTGTTTTAATACGACAGTATTAGACTATTAGGCAGGACACAAGTTAGGTTCGGCCGAGCTGACTGTTTTATACCTCTTCTAGTTATAGATGCCTGATCATAAATTACTTATGTGTCTTTTCAATGCTTCATTCTAGAATATAGACTAACATTGTCTAGGTTCTTATTAGGTAGAGTTTTGTTGAAAGTAGATTTTACTCTTAAATTCATTCATCTCATTCTGTGTTGTATATTTGTTTTGTTCGTGGTCTTTATTTAATGGTCTGGCTGGTTTTACTTTTGGATAAAATTTTAGCACTAAAATATGAAGATTTATCTTACTAAATAATCCATAGGTAACTGGTGTTGGAATCAATACCGAATGGGGATTGCTGATGGCAAGTATTTCAGAGGATACCGGCGAAGAGACTCCCTTGCAGGTTTTATCTCAGATTCTCAGTTATTTCTCTTTTATGGCAACTTGATTTCAATTTTCTTGATGTGCTCCAAATGTCTTTTGCTGTTCGATGACAGGTACGTTTAAATGGAGTTGCTACTTTTATAGGTATAGTTGGGCTCACTGTAGCTGGTTTGGTACTGGCCGTCCTTCTGGTCAGGTAAGCTAAAGATCATTTAGTAATTACTGTTCTATGACATTGCACACCATTGTATCAGTTACCATTTGATTTGAATATCTTAGATTCTTTACTGGACATACAACAAAAGAAGATGGAACCACCCCGCAATTTGTCAAAGGCCAAACTAGCCTTGGTGATGCTGTAGATGGTGTCATCAAAATTGTTACCATTGCAGTAAGTTGTAGTCCCTGCATATATTCTATGTTTATGTAATAATTCTTTCTTGACTAACTTCACAACCATTCAGGTTACCATTGTGGTAGTTGCAGTGCCTGAAGGTCTGCCTTTGGCTGTTACATTGACGTAAGTCAAATAGTCAATACTCTTGGTTCATACAAAAATACTGCTGGAGCTATTGCTTATGCAGTAATTTTATGTCTTGGTTCATACAAAAATACCGCTGCAGTTAATGCTTATGTAGCAATTGTATTGTCTTCTGTGCTTTTTAATTTGGTTTGCACTCTATTCTATGACAGCCTAGCATACTCGATGCGCAAAATGATGGCTGATAAAGCCTTGGCAAGTATTATTATCTGTTCTGATCCTTATATCTTTGATTTATGATTGCTAATTTTATATAATTTATTCATTTATTTTTTTTTTAGAAAAAAACCTTCATTGTCTAATAGCAGTGATATTTGCAGGTGCGTAGGCTTTCAGCATGTGAAACTATGGGCTCCGCAACAACAATCTGCAGTGATAAAACTGGAACATTAACTTTGAATGAGGCGAGATCTACACTAAAAGCATGAGTATCTTTATTTATTTATTGACTTTTCTTCAACTTTTTTATGTGTTAGATAACTTTTGGTTTTTAATGTGTCTAACATGTGCCAAATGAGGATGTTGTTGGATAAAGTAAATGGAAATTTTAAAACCATAGTTTGGTTCAAATAAGAAGGGTCAACATCACTTATTAGCCACATCCCTAAAGGTTGAGCAAACACACTAGTTGATTTGTGGTTCTAAAAACTATGGAAAAAACCTCTTATCATAAGTAGGGGCTTACCGTCAATTTATGTTAATTTTAAAAAAAAAAATATACTTTAAAAGTTAAAGATTTAAAAAAATGGTGGAGTTGCTTTATTTATTTATTTATTATTATTATTTTTTAAATAATTATAACTTTTTAGGTAATTTGGTTATGGTCCTGTAATTAACTAACAGATGTTAACCATAAGGAAGGTTTTTGAAACCACGAAGATTTATATGCTTATTTGTTAACAGTAAGGGAGGTGGAAAGTTAACCAATAAGAAAACAGCTATCATCAATATGTACAAAAACTTTCTTGCTAGAGAGGTCGGGTGTGGGTTCAAATATAGATGCCTTAATGCCTTAATGCCTAAACCTTGATGTTCTAATCCTCCTGTAATTCTTGTTTCTGTCAAATGTCTTTCATTTATTTTCAATGAACAACATATTGAAATTCATAGTGCAATGAACAAGATATAATATAAATTTATCAACAAACATATATATATATATATATTATCAATGAACATATTATATATTCAGTTATTTTCTTCGCTTCTCGTCCTCCAATTTACAACTTTGTAATGTCACTGTTTTTGCCAAATTGTATTTATCTTGTTTGTACACATGCTTTTCTCCTCTCTGCCTCTCTTAACATTACATGGCATCTATCCAAGGATTGTTCTGTACAATTCAGCATTTCTTGCTATTCAACTTTATGTTTTCATATTCTTACAGATAATTTTCAGATATCAGGGTTTGATTGGTAAAGTTTTGTCTATTGTAGATGACCGTGGTTGAGGCCTATGTTGGAAGAGAGAAGATTAATCCACCAGATGACTCCTCACAGATGTGCCCAGCAGTTGTTTCTCTATTAAGTGAGGGTGTTGCACAAAACACCACAGGCAACGTTTTTGTGCCTAAGGTAAAGTTCTTATTTTATTTATTTAAATTTAGTTACAATTACAAGGGATAGTTTTCCCTCATTCTAAGCCTTTGTCTGCAGACTGTTTCTATATATTCTTAGAGCTGTTTCAGGTGTCTTTTTCCTTAGCTTTGTGCACAGCTTGCTCACTCGTACTTTCTACGTTTTTTCTTTTATTTAATACAAACTGGTGCAGCAGAAAATTTGTTTCGAAATTGAAACGAATAAATAATAAAGAAATGATTAAACTAAAACATAAACTTTATTATCATTCAAGAAAATAATCAATAACATACTAAACATAAACAAAACCAAACCTTTTTATAATGAATTTAACGCTAATACTATTAGAAGTAGGAATCCTAATTGATTCTTAACTTCCTAATTTGAAACTAATTGAAACTAGAAAACTTAATCTTAAAGAAATTTAAATTCTATTCCTTTAAGAACTCTATTTCGTAATCTTGTCCTACGTCACAAGCTCTGTTTCTGGTAAAAAGTTAATGTTTAATTCAATATCAGAATTTTTTTATTGTTCTATAAAGCTTTAGATTTCAAAAATGAATAAAAGGTACCCTGTTTTGTTCCTGCCGTGGGATACTATTTTTTTATTGCAATCACAAGTAGGCTGTCTTTCTATTTTCTACTTTTACTCATGATTTTCATCACTTCTTGTGGAATGGTTGTAACCATAGTACTTTTTCTATTTATCTATGTTGACATTCATGATTATATTTTTCTGTTATTTTATTTTATTTGAGTTGTTGTGTTAATTGATTGTTCCATGCTTGGGGCTTTTGTAATATGTTTTACAAATCTAATGATCCTCACTATGATAAGCTAGTAAGCACTAAGTGTGTCAGCTGAATGTGTTTTGCTTTTGCAGGATGGTGGAAAGGTGGAGATTTCTGGATCTCCGACAGAAAAGGCTATTCTTTCTTGGGCAGTCAAGGTGCTGTTTTCAACTGTATTTTCAGTGTCTGTTAAATATGTTTTTCGTTCTAAATTTGATTTTGTCATCGAAATCTTTGTTGCAGTTGGGGATGAAGTTCTATGTTGCCAGATCTGAGACCACAGTTCTCCAAGTTTTCCCTTTCAACTCAGAGAAAAAGCGAGGTGGTGTTGCATTAAAACGGGTAATGGGTTTCTTTTAATTTCTGGATTTTCACTTTGGTGATGGCAAGTTCAAAAGATCAATAATAATAAGCATGTAATGTACATAGTATCTTTTTGTTGCTTCCTGATCTATTAAATAACATTAGATGTATTTTTCTTCAACTAGACAGAAGTGTTGTGATGTTTTACCCCATTTTAAATCAAGTTAGTCAATTCCTTGATTAAGAGTTGTTTGCTTAAGGATTTGTATTTGTTATTGAGAACTTAGCTACCACCATCATCATCAATTTATGATTAAAACTCTGTTACATTTTTGTGTCCCTGCATCACAGAACTATTGCCTATTAACCAAGGATAAAATATAAACTTTCCTACTAAGCCAAGAGAAGAAACATCTTTATTGGCCAATAGCATCTTTGTTAACAGTTGTACACATTTGATGACCCTGTATTGCCTTTTGGCCATATGATTAGGTTTCCTCATCATTAAACTTGCTTGTTATTGGGTGTTTTGTAGTCTGTATCATTGCTGTTTCTGCACTAATTCTAAGTTGGCAGCTAGGTTTAGCTATAATTGCTGCTTTACTGTACTTTATATGCATGCATGCCATAAACTCTGTTACTCTATCAATGCAGCGACTGAACCTGTTCACTTACTAATACTATTTTATACATGTAGTTTCTTGCTAATTAATTCATTTTTTAAAAATCCGCAGATAGATTCTGAAGTTCATATACATTGGAAAGGGGCAGCTGAGATAGTTCTAGCCTCATGTACAAAGTATCTTGACTCAAATGGTGATTTGCAATCCATTGATGGAGATCAGGTTATTCTTACGGAAGCAATATTTTTGTCTTTCAAAGTTCTAAGAGGATAGAAGAAAGATTAAGGGTGTTAGAGCTTAAATACTATATTGATCCTAACCTAATAGCTTTTTAAGCTTTCTATTGTAATATTTACTAAAAACGAGATTTTCCAGGCACTTTTAATAGAATCGTATAAATTAAAATACTGACACTTAGGAAATTATAAATGAATTATTCTACAACTTAGTCTATGTTCATGAATGATAGTCATTACTTTTTCTTTTAACAATTTTTCATAGAATGTCATTGGATAATCAAATGTTTTGTAGTGAAAATCTTGAAATAACCGATTGGATGATAAACTAAAAGTCTACAATAAATAACATAAGGCATGCCAAAATTTGAAAAAAGTGGTGTTGTGAAACGAATGTTCTAGATGTATCCAAAGCTAATTATGTGGGTGCTTTGTACTTATGTATTCTGTTAAGTTTGCTTTGAGTTAACAGGAAAATACTCAGATTCTATGTTGGTTAAAATTACTTAAAAGCCTCTGTTAATGTTGTGAAATAGAACTGAGGATCTCAGATTTTGGAATCAAATGCTTGGAAAATGGTTGTAAAACTCTCACCATTCATCATACAAATTATATATGAATACTAGGTGGTTAGGGAAAAAAAATCTTGTGAAATAGAAGTTTCTTGGGTTTTCCCATTGGTTTGTCATGTGGAAGATGATACATGGCCATATATGTATTGACTTCAACATGGCATGTACCATGTAATAGTTATCAGCACTAGTATGACATATTATGACTATTTAAGTTCTCTTACTTTTTACTGTCTATTTTATCTATTTTTTCAATTCAGACAACTCTTGCTTGTCAATTATTTTAACTTTTGAGTATCTTGGGCTATTTGTGAATCCCCAGTGATGTTGAAAATGATTTGTTGCATGATCCAATGTTAGCTCACACAGTAAACATATTTATGATAAAATATTTCGATTTGATTGTCTTTTAAATTTGTAAATAATGTGTTTGTTGATGATTTTTCCTTCTTAAATCATCTGCAGGATTTTTTCAAGGATGCTATTGATGAAATGGCTTCTAGAAGCTTGCGGTGTGTTGCCATTGCTTACAGAACATATGAAACGGACAAAGTTCCCTCTGATGAGGAGAGCTTAGACCAGTGGGTTTTACCTGACGATGATCTTGTTTTGCTTGCCATTGTTGGAATAAAGGTAAATTTCGTGAATAGTTTTTGCATTATGCTACAGTATTTTGTTCTTCAATTTTTAGTCTTTCTCTTCAAATGTATGACATTTTTATTGGAAAACTTGAGGATCCTTGTCAGTGTATCTACGAAGTGGTTAATGAATCTTTTGGTATGCTAATCTATTCTGCAGGAACTTTACTACTTGTTTATTACCATGTTGTTATATCTGTTCTTTTCTTCATTTTATTAGTATCTCTATTCTCTACTAGCTAATATGATATTGATTTGTAGGATCCTTGTCGTGAAGGTGTCAAAGATGCTGTGGAAGTATGCAAAGAAGCTGGAGTTAAGGTAGTTATTTTTTTCTTTTTAATCTTTTTGAATTATAAGGTAGTTTGTTACAGCTTTCTGAATTTGGCTTTAAATTTTATGTGAATTATATTCCATCTGATGTTTATGGATGGTTTTAGATAAGAGTTTTCCAAGCTCAACAGTCAGTTTTATGCTGTTACAGTTGTTGCTTCAGCCTACTATCAAAATTGATGGACAGTGATGATACTTAAATGTAAAATCTATAAATTACATAGAAATTAATTACATGAAAAATTGCTTATGTGAATGATATGTTGTGAATCCACAGGTGCGCATGGTCACTGGAGACAATCTTCAAACAGCAAAAGCAATAGCTTTAGAGTGTGGAATACTTGATTCACATGCTAATGCTACTGAACCTAATATCATTGAAGGAAAAGTATTCCGTGCATTATCAGAAAAGGAAAGAGAACAAGTTGCTGCAGAAATTACGGTATGGTCTAAGCTGCATGTACTCCTATAATCACATTTGTTGGCAATGGATTTTAGTGAATTATAAGTTTCCTTCTTGATGATTGCATTCATAAAAAGTTTTTGCGTTATTTTGATTAAAAGATAAATAAACCATTAATTTGGAAGCTAATATAGGTGATGGGGAGGTCTTCCCCAAATGACAAGCTTCTTCTTGTTCAAGCACTACGTAAGAGAGGAGATGTTGTTGCTGTTACTGGAGATGGTACTAATGACGCTCCTGCACTACATGAGGTTTGTTATCTTTATTTCCTTTCATTTTGTGAGGTTTGGTGCTATTATGGCTTTATAATATTGCAATTGGCATGAGGATGCATCTGGTAGAATCTAAAAGCCTAATATATATGCATCTTATTGCACATTGTACCTGTTCAGAGCTCCAGTGGCTGGTAACTCATTTGAACTTTTCGAGTATGTTAGACTTGTGTGCAGGGACTTGGAGTTTAAGATTCATCAACTTCTTAATATTAAATGTACCATGTAATTGTATTTTGCATGTTTGTTTGCACACTTGGGCATGTGTGTTACATAGATGAAAAAAAATGCATACTTGTCCATTTGCTTGAATTCAAGATTCTCAGTCCCCATGACGGTAAAAAGTTACTGTTTGATAAGCAATATGACATTCAACCAAGGATTAATTAGTATATGGTGCAGATAAGTTTTGACATTTTAATAAATGCAGTTCTGCAGAATGTCTAATTACAAGCATGCATTAGGCATTCTTTAAATTTTGCTGCTTCGGTAGTGCTCAAAGATGGAAATCTATGGTTGTTCAAGTGTGCAGTCTACTTGTTTAGACATGGACAGTTAGTATCCATCTTTCTTATCTATTGATATGGGAAAATATCTTGTATTGCTTTGGCAATCTACGAAGTAGATGAGACTGCATGATGTTGGGAATGATTTTGACCTATTCTGTGGCTGAAAAGTTTCTTTACTGTATGGCGTGGTTCCTTGGTTGGATCTAACCTTTCAGCCCCTTGTATTGCATGTGTGCAGTCTACTTGTTTAGACATGGACAGTTAGTATCCATCTTTCTTATCTATTGATATGGGAAAATATCTTGTATTGCTTTGGCAATCTACGAAGTAGATGAGACTGCATGATGTTGGGAATGATTTTGACCTATTCTGTGGCTGAAAAGTTTCTTTGCTGTATGGCGTGGTTCCTTGGTTGGATCTAACCTTTCAGCCCCCTGTATTGCATGTGGTTTGATTGCACTGTTATCTTTTATGCCTTAACAAATTTCAGTTATATAACTTGTTTCCTTCTAAAGACTGATTGCCTTTTTCCCTTCGTATATTTTAGGCAGATATAGGTCTTGCTATGGGCATTCAAGGGACAGAAGTTGCAAAAGAAAGTTCGGATATAATTATCTTGGATGATAACTTTGCTTCAGTTGTAAAGGTTAGCATGTTAAGAATTTTCTCATCCTTTTTCAGTTGTAAAGCAATCCCTGGTCTCCGTTATAGGCTTCATCGTCTAAAGTCTGAATTAAACTAAAAACCATATAACTCCATGTTTGCACCATTTGTGATTAATTTGTAAGAAACTTAATTGATGTATGTTTTTCGCTTTGATATTTGGTTTTCAATTTCTTTTCATCCTTTTTCCTTATTTTTAACTTCTTCTTTCGAAATAAGTTTCAAAATTGATGATATATACAAGCTCATAACCAGGTTAATTCCATAAATTATTGGAGACATTTAGGTATAGCAATTGTCCTTTTATGAAACAACTGTTGTGTAGGCAAGGTGGATTTAGTTTGTGACCTGATGCAAGATAGTGGTCTGGAAACAGTGATTCCCTTGGAAGCTAAAGTTATCAGTTTCGGTAAGCTTGGTTGCTGAAGGAAGTAACTTCCATAGAAACCATTGCCCTACTGTGACCACAAGTGGCGCTGTTCAACCACAGAGTGCTTGCTGCTGAAGCCGAAAGAAAATGGGATCGAGAGAGAAGGAGAAAGAGACTGAAACATATTGAAAAAAAAAAAGAAACTGATAGAGACCATTACAGTTTCTGTATATCTTAATAGCTAGGCTGCTCCAAAATTACATAAAACCTCTCTCTAACAGCGGAGTCAAAATCAAGTAGGCTGCAAAACCAGAAATGACTTATGTACTGTGACAATGACTGTTAATTAGTACCAAATCCAAAAGTTTAAGCTAATAAGAAAGGGTCAAACTATAGTATTTAAGATTTAACACGTCCCTTCACATGTAACATAGACAGATGATAAATATTGGATACACACTAAACGTCCCTTGTATAACAGAAATTTTAGATAAAAAGGGAAAGAAGTGTTTGAATAAAGGACCTTTAAGCTCTCAAACTATGTTATAGATCCAAAAGTTTAAATTGATAGGAAATAACCAAACTATGATATTTAAGACTTGAGGTTGACACATTGACAAAAACAAAGTCAAATAGGAAACTAAAATTACTCGGACTAAACTTAAACTAAAATAAGCAAATAATAATAGATAAATAATTTTATGAATACGAATGAGTAATGCTTCCTGAAACTGGTGGAGACAGAATTTTTTTCAAAATTTTTCCATAACTCATTTCCATAATGTTAATTAGGGAATTCCATCCATTCGTTGCAGGTTGTCCGCTGGGGGCGTTCTGTGTATGCAAATATTCAGAAATTTATACAATTTCAGCTTACTGTCAACGCCGCAGCTCTTGCAATTAATGTTGTTGCAGCAATATCTTCTGGTGATGTTCCTTTAAACGCAGTACAGGTGATTAATCTCTTTCTCCTCGCTCTTCAATTTCCATATTCGTAGGTGAGACTTGTTGAATAGTTTGCCTTTTGATTTTAAGCTTTATTACAAATAACGTGGCAGGAAGAAAACTGAGGCCAGTTTTGGATAGAATATAAAATTGTTTCTGAATGTTTAGAGTGTGTTCTATAATTTTTCTGTTTTACCAATTTTCATTGATACAAGAGAAGTAGTTGGTTTTCTCATGCATATCCTGGAAGTTGACAAGGCATGGTTTTTTGGGTATTTGACATATCGAAGTCCAAGGTTGGAGCAAACTAGAAAAAGTAAAACAATGTTTCCCAAATCTTATTCCAAAACTAACCTCAGGCTCCATTTGGTACAATGAAATAGAATTGAACTAAATAAGAATTAAGTAAATAAGTTTTTATTAAATAAACTAATTTCAAATGCCTTTTAATAAAAATATATTTGAATTTATGTTAAAAATGTATTTAAACTTATATTTGAATAAAATAAAATTTTATTTTATAAAAATTTGTATAATAATGTATAAGCATTTTTTTTATTGATATTAATAGCCATTTGAATTATTTTATTGTTATTATGTTAATAATATCTTTTTAATAATTACATACTTTTATTCTTCATAAATTGTGAATCAAGTTTATGCATAGTAATAAATTATTTATATATCATAAATTAATTTTTAAATAAAATAAAACATATAATTTATGTACATTATTGATATCAATATGAAAACCTCTTTTTATTTTATGCAATAGTTTTTTCTTTTTTTGAAATTTATTTTATGTAATAGTTATTTGAATTTATTTAATAATATTATGATTATGTATAATTAATAAATATAAGAATTTTATACTTTTTTTTATTCTTAATATATGTATTTATGCTAATTTAATTATTTTTTAATCAACGTACATTAATAAATTATTTAATATGAAATTTAAATTTAAATTTATTTTTGTATTAATTAAAAATAATTAATGTATAAAAATATACTTTAGTTATATGAGAATAATTTTTATTCATATTAAGTCATAAGAATTAATTAATTAATATTCCATTTTTATTTATACAATAATAATATATTAATGCTTATATACTCTTATGTCTTAATATATAAATATTAATTTTAATTCATATAAATAATATTAATAAACTATTTAATATAAATAATATTATTTATATTTAATTTATTTTATTAGTTATTATAAACAATAATTATGGTAAACTACGATATAAATTATTAGTCAACAAAACATTTAGTCCCATGAGCACGTGACTATTGAATCCCATAATACAGTGTGGGACTAATAATGCCATTGCAATGGGATTATTTAAAGAGTGCAACTTTAAACAACTGTTTGAGTTTGAGATGATTTTGAAAATCACCTATCCATATAATTAATAATTTTCTATTTTTTGTTTCAGTTTTCAACCATCCCATGGTTGTCCCATTTTTTTCCCCTTTTCCTTATCATTTTCATGTGTTTCTTTAGTAGTTATCTTCATTTTTGTAGTAATGGGTTAGTCTTTGTTTTTTTAATTTTCATTTATTAAATTATTATTATTCTCTTAAACATTTTACTTAGATTTATAAAGAATGGTTTAGATATCTTTCTATAAATTTCTAGTGATTTTATTACGAATCCTAAAAGATATTTGTTATTGTAAAAATTAAATTGTAAGTTTGCAATTATGTAATAGTTTTTGAAACATTATGGAGGAATATCTTATACGAAAATAGACTTTTGAGTTGTCATTTTCAAAAAGAAATGACATTAGTTAGAGTACCCCCTTTAACTTGAATTACTGGTAGTCAATTTGTAACTTTTACGTCTTCACTACATAATGTCTTGATTCTCTTCACAATTATAATTATGTGTCATATTGTTTGGGATGAATTATTTAAAATAAAAACTAAGATGTGTAGTGTAATAGGTACTTCGTTAATTTTGTGCACCTATAACTATGAAGTACTGTAGGTACATCAAAGAACTAGAAGTGAGAAGTTATGTGATTTTATAATTACCGTTATTTGTATAGAGGTATTCCTCTTATACCTGTCTTGGTTAGGCGAAGGAAATGTTTTCTACCTTATATATATGAAAATAAATAATGCTCAAATTTTTGAAATTATAATGAAATCAAAAGTGGAATACTATTGGTTTTTGAATATGTCATGTTCCAAATTTAGCGATTCCACTTTTATTTAAATTCAGGATCTTGTTGGCTTATTCATTAGTGGAATAATATTGCCATTAATTGTCCGTTTCTAATGACAAATTTTTGCTTCATTCTTGTACAGTTACTATGGGTAAACCTTATCATGGATACTCTTGGAGCGCTTGCATTGGCTACTGAACCACCAACTGACCACCTTATGCATAGATCCCCAGTTGGCCGAAGGTTTGAACTCTTAGTCTTTTCTTTTCTTTTCTCTCTCTTTGTTTTTTTATTTTTTTCTTTTTTTTTTTGAAGTAACTCTTAGTCTTTTCTGACTACGCATTATTATACCTAATTGTTAAAGACTACTTTTCAATGCTTTGTTTAATGTAGCTTTATGCTGTTAAAGATGTTATGTTGTCAATGGATCAAAACATTATTAGTGTGAAATTTTTCTCAGTTTTTGTTAAAGATGTTATGTTGTCAATGGTTTTCAACTTGGCAAAATTTAAAATCTTCAGCAATTCACTCAACTTTGGTATCACTTTTTGTTTGGCTATGAAAACTTGGGCAAATCTTAGCTACCTCTGTGCCTCTAAATTCTAGGAGTATTTGGAAGAAAGTCATTCGTGATTTAAAGTTGTTTTTGTACTGCAAGTGGTAATTTTTCTTTTTATGTTTCACATTCTTATTATCTGCTTCTGAATTTCTAGATCAAATATAAATGGCTCTGTTAAGGCTAGTGTTTTTTCCTGTTCTTTCTTCTTTCTTTTATAAACATTCTCTCTAGAGCATCCAAGTGGGATTTTCCAATTTCACTTGGTGGAAAGATGGAGTTTTAGTTAAGAGTGGAAGGCGCTTGTCTTTTGGTGACTTTAGTTCTCCAAAGTGGCATGAGTTAAATGTTGTGCATGCAGATTTCGGCACACTAACTCATATTTTAACTTATGGTTGTAAAACAGAAACCAAGGGATTTTGGGTTTGGATGGATGGGAGGAGAAGATGGGAAGGGTCACTGAATTACATTCTCGTTTATCTTTGACCTCTTTATTAGTTTCGCTTTATAATTGGACTTGAAAGCATGTCTAAAAAATATGGGCTTTTTCTTGTGACAAGTCATTTTTGTAACTAACGGCAGAGACTCATATGAAAGATTTATGTACTTTTGTAAGTCTAGATATAAATGCATGATTGAATTATTTGATTGAATCACTTTTGTGATTTGTTTTTCAGGGAACCTCTTGTAACAAACATAATGTGGAGGAACTTACTCATACAGGTAAGTGGTCCCTCTTGAGGTTCTGTTGTTGGTGCACTTGCTAAGTTGCATAAGAATATGAATCATATTCATATATCTGGCTCAACCTCGTTTATCCATCTACATTTCATTGCAGGCTGTATATCAAGTTTGCGTCCTTCTTGTGCTCAACTTCCAGGGCATTAATATTCTGCATTTGAAGGGTGAACACAGGGAGCATGCTAATAGTGTGAAGAATACCGTGATATTTAATGCATTTGTCCTCTGTCAGGTACGTCCTTACTTGGTAACAAGTATGATAAATATTACTCCCCAAGTTGCTTTGTAGAATTTTGGATTGAATGATTCGACTTTACTTGTATAATTGATTATAGGTGCCGTTAACTTTGTTGTTATTTGTTCATTATGTCTGATGGAAGGAAAAAATGAACATATTAATTGCATTTTGCATATTTGGTTGATATTTTTTTAATGACTGAAAGCGTGGTTTTGCTTCTGTGCATATTACAGATATTCAATGAGTTCAATGCTAGAAAGCCTGATGAAATCAACGTCTTCAGTGGAGTGACTAAAAACTATCTCTTTATGGGAATTATTGGAATTACTGTTGTACTTCAGGTCAGTAGGCATTTCATTTTTTCAGGACTTCCATTGTGAGCTAGGTATGTAGTGTTAATAGTGCCACTCCTAAATGTTACACAGATCATCATTGTTGAGTTCCTAGGAACGTTTACGGACACTGTGAAACTGGATTGGCAGCTCTGGCTTGTATCAGTTGCAATCGGCATTTTCAGGTGTGTTCAGTTATTTGATAAATACCTATCTCACTCACTCTTTCGTGTATTTTCAGACATAACGGTTAGGTGTTCTTGTATATTGACTTTCTTGGTGCAATGTGTAATTAACAAGGTTTTATGGTGTAGAAGAATATCTTGCTTTTATTAAGACTACTGCTTTCACTTGATGCTTGCTCTTTTGTTGTAAGAGGTAATCCCAAAAAATCATGTGTAGTTTGTCTGTATCTCATTTTTGCTATACTAATTTTATTTTTATCAAAAATCCTCTTTGTCGTTACCAAGTTAACAAAAAAGTTAGACAAAATATAAAAAGACATTTTTAACCCTGGTTAAGAGATTTTTATTTAAAAAATAAAATAATTATAAAATGATATTTTAAAATAAAAAAATTATGAACTAATGAAAACTTATCTCCACCGTCCATCTATGAGATGGACTATGGAGATCAACACATCAAATGAAAAAAATAAATAAATAAATAAAATTGATAAAAAATAGCAAAAAAAGAGAATGGAGATCTGGATTGGATCTTCATCGTCCATCCAATTGGAGATCCAATCTGGATCTCCACCAGCCATGGATTCTATCATCATCATCATCAACCAGTTGCCAAACCACCACCCTCTGATTCCAAAGCATCAAACCACCAGAATAATCATCATTACCACTTTCTGGTTCCAAATCATCAAACCACCAAACCACCGCCAAACAACTGTCGCCACCCCTTTCTTTCTCTTCTTCAACACCACCCCCCCCCCCCCCCCTCCCCCCCCCCCACCCCCCACCTTGCCCTGCCCCTCTTTCTTCTCTCTCCCCATTTCTGGGTTTCCATCCTAGAAACCTAGATTTGGGTTTCCAGCGACTGGAAACTAAAAAAAACCCAGCGGTTGTCAAACCCCACCATTGATTTGCTTGCAGCCTCGAAACCTAGCCATCAAACCCCAACACCACCACCATCAATTTGCCCACAACCCGCAATCAAACACATCCGACCCAAACCAAACTACGCATCAAACCTAATCACCCACCCAAACCGCACATTAGTCAACGCGATGGGGTTGAAGCTTTGAGTAGCAAAGAAATTGAGGTTGAAGGGAAAGACGAAGGAAGATGAGAGAGAGAGCAGTGAGGTGAAGATGACTAGAGAGGTTGGTGAGGCGATGATGAGAAAGAGATAGCGGTGAGGTAAAGGTGACTAAGAGACTAGTGAGGCGATGATGAAAGAGAGAGTGGTGAGGTGAGAGAAAAAATTATTATTTTTTTCAATTTATTTTTTGATTTTTTATATTTTAATTAATTTTCATTCACATTTCCCTTTTTAGCCCTGGAATCAAACGATCAACCGTATCAATCTAACGGAATTTGTGATCGTCTAGGGTGTTGTAGTCCTTTCATAAGCCTCCAAAGGGTATTTTAAGTATTTATGTCAATGTTAGACGGTATTTCGGATAAAAATGAAATATAAGCAAACTACACGCGGATTATTGGGATTATCCCTTCTTTTAATCATATTCAACCTTTGTATACTTGAACTTTCTTATCAAATTAAATTTTGATGTAAGATCAGTGGTATGAGAATTTTGATCACTTGGTAGTAATTGCTGTGAAAGCTTTCAAATAATGAAGTGACCTCATTATCTGTATTTTTATTTTGTTTTTGCAATCTTGACAGCTGGCCTCTTGCCATGGTTGGAAAAATGATTCCAGTTCCAAAGACTCCCTTTGCCAACTATTTTTCTAAGGCATTCCAGCGATGCCGAAGTTCTCACAGTCCATAATTTCCATCTTTTTAAATTTAAATTGACGACAAAACAGCAATTCCTGGAAGAGCTACAACTAGTTCAGTTTATAGATCTACTAGTGGTACAGCTAGTCCTGGAAGATCTACCAATGGTTGTATGTGTCAAAGCTTCAGTACAATTATTGGGTTGGGCGCTTTCCTATCAGCTTAAGCTTGTGATTGGTGCGGTACCTAAGCAGTGTATCACAAAGATACAACGGCATCATAAAACTAACCCCAATTATCTTGTTCTTCATAATTTGTCAGCATTTTGTATAGTTTGAGACACATGTTATGTGATGATTTTAGAAGCAAAATTTAAATTAGGTTTGACAGTGAAGGAGTTAGGTTTGCTTTTGCTTGATCCTGAAAAATTGGGAAGGAAAAGGCACTGGAATAATCTTTAGAATGAGACAGGAAAATAAAAATTCTATCTAATATATGTTTAAACGATCATACTGCAAAACCAGGTCCTTTATCCTTCTGTGTATTTCAAGTATTTGTAATGTGTATGTGTTGTAATCATAACATGAAATTATATACTTGTATGCTACATAACTAATATTTGATATTTAAGAAAGTTATCTTAAATCACTTTCTAATCTATTTAATGACAGCTACTAAGGATGGAGAACAGTACATTTTTTTGTACAATCAGGTCCTCAGGGATGGGGCTCATTGCCGTCTCCAGATCAGGCTTTGATGTCTTGTACGTTCCATTCCTCATGCTTAGCTTGCAAGGCAAGGGAACAAATCTACTGTATCTATCGTTTGGTGTTTTTTTGTATTGGTGTATTCAATTACTACATTACTAAATGCTGTTATCAAATATAGCGTGTGATAATGGTGATGTGGTTACTGACTAATGTATGCTGATGTATAAGTAGAAACTTGTTTTTGCATATTATCTCCCTCTCTAGCAGTCCTCCATGCTTGTAGTTATATTCAAGCTGATATTGTACTGTAAATAAATCCATAGGTGAAAGCTAGTCATTGAAGATCCTAAGGGTCTGTTTGTGATAGCTTTTGGCTTCGGACATGAGAAGAAGAGAAGTGGAAGTTCTTTTTCAAAGTCACAAGAGCTGGCTCCCTTTCAAAGGCCTTTTGGATGATAAAAGCTCATTTTTAATTTACATTCAAATAGTTCATAAAATAGCTTTTGGACTCGAGAAGCCAAAAAATGATTTCCAAAAGCCCATCCCAAACAAGCCCTAAATACCTATAATTTTTTTTTTTTTGAAAGACTAAATACCTATAAAATTGACTTCTTGCATTTTCTTTCTGCTTGAACTATGACCATAGAAATTGTTTTACCAGTTTCTTATCAGGGTTGGATAAATTAAATGAGCAAGTGGCCAAGAATATATATAATTAAGTAAATTAACAGATATTATTAATCGAAAGAAAAATGAAATTTTGTTCTTGTGCTTGCATTCATTTTCTGCAGACACCTACAAGAACTCACTTTTCCTCTTCCTTCTTTGGCTTGGTGTATAAGACACTCAACATATACTCCATTTTAGTGATAGAAAACGTTTTCCTATATATGTTTTTTTTTAGTTAACGAAATAATGTTATATTACACAATTAAATGTAAGTAAAACTCCACAAAATCTTGATGTTGGTATTCAACCTATAAATTTTCTTGCATAACAAGAAAGGACCTTTTTAATTAAATTAACAATTACCAACATGGAAGGATGTCTCATAAGATTCATGAAGTCAATTTTAAAGTTTGACATCCATCTACTCATTTCATGCATCAATGACAACTTTTTGTTGGATTATCATTATCTAAATTTAGAGCATGCGAAATTCCAGCTTGGCAAAAATTTATTGATTCACGTATAGGAATACGTAGGTTTATCACTGTATTATAACATAAAGATTTTCTATTTATTTGATGTTTTTATTTGAACTAAGATAAAATTATCATAATCAACTATTTATTAAAAGGAGTAATAAGTAATACAGAAATAAGCATCGAAATACAATGAATTATTATTATTATTATTATTATTATTTAGGGAGGGAAAGGGGGATTAAATGTAAATAAAACTATTTATAACTTGTAGTTTAGGATAAAAGTGAAATTTGAACCCTTGATTCTTAGGATCAAGGAAATGTTCAATGACTCCTAAGGAAATACCGTGTCATTAAATTCTTGAAAGCTCAGATGAGCTCTAATTGGGAGCGGATTTGGAGTCCTTTTCATAAGCCGAAGTCACCATTGTTGGCAAGAGTTTGATCAAAACAAGAGAAGGGATCTTGCTGAGTTGAATTCATCAGGCGTGAAGGCTCACTATCTTGGTGATTTTGTGCATTGTAACATTGCAATTTTAGCCTCTATCTGACTTGTCTGAGATTGAGCCTCAATGATTTGTTGTTGGAGTTGATGGATCAATCTAACGCATCCATAAACTGGATCTTCAATGCGTGAATATGCTTCCAAGGCCATGCAATCTGCTGCCTCCATTCTTAAATGCTCTGGAATATGCTGCTTAATTGCATTGTCAAATGAATAATCAAATTATCTACCAATGCAATTTTAGTTCATTCAAGTAAAATGATTTTCGGCAAAAGGACTTGCAAGTATTTATGACATATATGCAAATTACAAGTTTCTTTTCTTTTTTTCTTTTTTCAAAAAGCACTCATTAAGTACTCTTAATCCCTTTAAATGCTTTTACAAGTTAATTAAAACATATGACATTGAGTGCGACGAGTTTTACTATCAATTGTAGTAGTAGTTGATCATTAACACAAACTATAAATTTAACAAAGGAAAATGAAATCCTCATATTACTTTCAAGAAACTTATCAAAAGGAATCACGAGTCATTCATTGAATATAACGACTTTACTATCAACTATAACAGTAATTGATCTTAGTATGACCTATAAATTTAATAAACCAATACAAAATCTCCATATTCTTTTCTAGAAACTCATCAAGTGGAATTGAATTAAGTAAGAATAACCAAACTAAATTTAAAAAGTTGACAAATAAATGCAATACCAAACAAAGTAAATTCAAGTTTAGGAGGATTAATTATCCACATCAAGAGTAGGATATTCTCCATGGAAAGAAATGATTCGGGAGGCTATCATATTTTGTTTTATTTGAATTTTCGACGTGGATAAATGTTCTTTAACACATATGCCCTCACCTATACATAATATATATGTATATTCAACTACAATATTCAAAATATAGCCCCACATTTATGTATAGAGAAATGGTTAAATGGATGTAATATCTAACCTGAAGCATCTTTGCAACATTGCTGGCACCAAAGATCTTGTGAACCGCAGAGAATCTCTCAGGATTATTTGAAGGAAAATAGGGTGCCAAAACACAATCTTGAGTGCATTTCCTTCTCAAATATTTGCAAGCAGCACATCTGCCACTCCATTTGGACATTTCTGATTCTTTTCTTCTCTCTAAATCTTTCAGAAATCATCAGAGATCATTCAAAAAGTTATTACAACGTTAGAGATGAGATTCTCTTGATTTGTACACAATTTTGATTGGAATTTCTAATATTGGAAACACAATAACGGTTAGATTTTTTTTTATTTTTTTTTAACTGCATATTTGAAATGCAAGGAAGGTTTGTGAAGAAAAGGGAAGCAGTAGAAAATTTCCTGTTAGCATTTACATTAGTTTTATGTACTTGATAAAATGAGTGATCAAATCGTATTGTTATTTCAAGAAATGAAATCGCAGTGTCTTTTGCCATTATTTTCAAAAAATTAGAGGGTTTTTTATAATATGAATATTCCTATATAATTTTTATTGGTGCCATCTTCGGGTGGTGCAATCACCCTTATTTAATACTATTTGATAAAAGACAATGAAAATTTTTAGAGAGTTTGATAAGAAATTAAAAAAAAAAAAAAAAAAAAAAAGGTAGAGTGTCAAGGGTCAATAAAAATATTTAAAAAATATAAAACATACAACTTTTTTATATAACTTTAAAAAAAAAAAAAAATTCATGACTAGTACAAGTCCAAAAATCAACTGGGATCAAATGAGGTTTTGATTTTATGACATGATTAGAGAGCGGCTTTCATACGGAAGGAAGCAACCAACACATAAGTGGAGAGAAATGCCCACACAGGATGGAGGCACAACCTATACATTTTTATATGATAAGAGAAAGTCTTATTGGGATGTAGAACATGTGATTTGAAGTTACAAGGGGCAGTGGGCCAACCAACCGTGCCACTGATTGACTATAAAACATATAATTGATATTTAAATTATCAAATTAAATAAAAATTTAATAATAAAAATAAAAATAAAATAGATGAGACAGCGGAGAGGTTCCATTGTGAGGAGGCCAATGGACCAGTGGCCTCCTTTAAGTACAACAGTAAAAAATACTTATATTTTAATAATTATAAAATGTAATTAGCGCGATTTTAAGAGAATATTTTAGGAAGAAATGTGTTAAAAACCATAAACTTGTTTCGTTTGCGGACAAAAGTCAAGTTTTTCAATCTTTTTGTTTTGTTTTTTTCAAATTGTTTGCTATTCTTCTTCAGATTTTACATTTTAAATCCAAGATTTTCTCATCTCTGTTAAAAACACTTGTTAGGAATGAGGATCAAGAACAGTTATATGTGTTCGTTTTTTTTTTTTTTTGGCCTTTATTGTTCATGGATGAATATTTTGTTTATAATATTTAATAGGCTAACTTTTATTTGTAATCACTTTATGAATTATTTTTATTTGTACTCGTTTTATAAATTGAACCTTTTATTTGTAGTTGTTTTTAACGATATTAAAATTTTTATTGATAATATGTTATTAAAAATATTATTTATAATCATTAGGAAGTTTTGATATTTCAACTAATGTATAAACCAATCAACCCAACCCAATCTAACCTGATTATTATTAGGTAGGGTTGAAAAATTATATTGGGTTAGGGTGAGTTGGATTGGGTTGAAAAATTTTCAATTTGACTTATATCAGGTTGAGAGATTTTCAACATAACTCAACTTAACAAACACCCACCCTTATAAATCAGGTTGAGAGATCTTCAACTCAACCCAACCACCTTAACAAACAATCACCCCTATATAGACCACTGAGAAAGCAAACAAAATGTCTTTCTAATACATTGTCTTTTTTCAATCCCATTTAAGATTTCAGACCCAAAAAACAAGTTATAAGAGTTGAAAATCAACTTATATTTTATAGATAGCTTTACGATTCAAAAGACTAACCTATTAAGTTGCTCTCTCTCTCTCCATACATATATATATATATATATATATAAAAGATTCATCTTATTTTCTTTAGCTTAATAAATGAGTTCTCTAATAGGCCCTCCTCACACGTGAACTCCTGGCTTTTAATTAGCCACCCATTTTCTTTTCACTTTTTTGAGGTATTGTTTGGCAGAGCTTTCCTTCAAATTTTATTTTTTCAAATTTTATAAACACAATCTCTATAATTGCCACCTTTATAATTTTATTTCTTCACCGCTCAAATTAGTGTGCAATGTCACTATGAACTTCCCACCATCTTATTTTACATACACACATACAAACATACATACATACACACACACATATATATATATATTCTAAACAAAGTAATATGAAAAACCTGAATAAAATCAAATAAGAGAAATTTACATGGTTCCAATTAAAGACTACTTTCATAAATGGGGATGAAGAAGAAACTCCCTGATACAAACGAATATTACCACATAGTGTATCAAAACCCAATGTTGTAAACGACGTTGATTTCAGCCGCCGACCGCATTTTTCCATGAAATTGATGCTTCTAGTTGGTTGGCAGCCAAGGCGGTCGAACCTGGCTACCTAGGTGGCAACTCGGGCTCCTTGAAGCCTAGCCACAGAGCCTTTTAAAAACAAAAACAAAAGCGAGGTCCAAATGACAATGGTATGACGGTAGCTGATGATTGGAACTCCGGTTTGGAGACAATGGTATGACGGCAGCTTGATTGCTCTTGAAGCTTCGATGCTAACAAACCTAATCCCATTGAAGTGTGTGTTTTCATTGAACTTGATTATGTTACAACTTTTCAATCTCTCTCTCTCTCTCTGTAGTCTGCATGTGGAATCTAGGATGTTGATGAAATGTGTCTGAGATTGAGAAAATCGATGTGTTTTGTGGGTTTTTCGGCCTTGAGGCACAATATAATTGTGATCCGGTCCATTGACTATATTATTAATTATATTTTTTGTGCTTTGATCGGCAGTCAACATTAACCGTAGATCAAACCACTTGGGCGGTGCCTAGCGATACGTACAACATTATCAAAACCCATAGCCCACTAATTTACGGCTTTTTTAAAAAAAAAATAGAAAAAAAATGCACAACGCCTTAAAAAGCACAGAACACTCAAAAAGTTTAAAAAAATAAAATAAAATAAAAGAGAGAGAGCCCATAATCACATTTATAGTATGTGGTAGAGACAAAATAGATTCTTATAATACGAGAGGTTGTGTGGACCAATTAATAAACATCACATGTGTGGCCAAGTTAACTTATGACACCAATTCTGCAATGTCGAAAACCAATAAATCGAATCAAGTCATTAAGTCAAAAAGCATGATCATTTCAACCCCAGCCCCAACAATCATCTAGTCACCACTTGATTAAGTTAATTTTCCAAGCTAATAACTCACTTATGATTGGTCCCCAGGAAAAAACACACACTTATGATTATCAGGTCCAAATTATATTTACATGTTCAAAAGCAAATATTATTCTTTCTAAACACCATTTGCAAATGCAATGATTAGAACAAAAAATACTGCAACCTTAAATAAATACTCTTTACCACAAAATCATTTAATAATAATTTATTATTTAATAAACACTTTTTTTTTTTTTTTTACTTTATCATTAACAAAAAGACAAATTGTAGTTATCATCTAGTGATGAAGCAACTCTAATCAATTTGATGAAATTCTCCTTTCCTTGTTTTTCTCATACCAATATTAGTTTTACTCAAACCAAACTGTGATTCGATTAGATCATAATTTACACGGCAAAGAAGACCAATGAAAAATGAGCATAGGTGAGTCTTCATTTATGGACCAAGGCATCACGCTTCATTTATTAAATGAGGTAGCAATTATATTATAGTGACACATATATAATGACTGATGTCATAATTAATCTGTATAGCACAATACCATTGTCACATCATTTGGGTGGAACAATATCAATGTTTTGTTCAACAAACCATTAGAATGCAAGGGAAAAAGAAAATGAAAGAGACTCCAAAACAAGTGATAGTTATTACAATGAATAAAAATATATATAACCAAGTTTTTCAACAAATCAAATAAAATGTTTGATCATATGAGTTTGTGGATGCCTTGATTGAAGAGCATTTCTAACAAAGAAAAACTTGTGTTTGGTTTACTTCCAATTACAGACCTAATTGAAGTATGAGAACTATAGAAATGACCAAGTCCACCAGCCTTACCTGAAAAGCTTGATTGAGGTAAAGGGTGTAGTACAAACAACATTTGAAAAAACTTGATGCTTTTCTTTTTCAAGTTTCTGCAAGTGGGAGGTTAACAAAAACATGAATGAGCCAGGTGGTTCTTCTTCAAAACATATGGGGAGATGTAGTCGGTGGCGGAGGCTGAGGAAGATGAGATATCGGCTGGAACGAGGATTTGATTCTTACTGGAAGCTATTCGTTTTCCAGCTACATTGGCGTAAAACAGGCCAGAGATGGCTGGTACGAAAACATCACTCTGTGAACATATGTAGAAGTCGATAACCTTTTCGAATTCTGAATCTTCTGATTCAAGGAACTTTGATTTCTTGTCTGCTGGCATTATGGTTTCCTGCAACAGTTTTTCGGATGCAGATGGTTTTCAGAATAATGCATTGAAGCAAACAACCTTGGAAGAATAATCTAGGAAAGGAAAAACGCCTCACCTTCGTATAAGTTTTGGGGAAGATATCCTTTAGCACTCCAAGGCTGGTATCCCATCTTGACTGAGTTAAGTAGATGGTAGTATCCTTGTCGAATCCGAGCTTCCTCAAAAATACAGCAATCTCTTGTGCACCGTAACAGCTTTTTCTTCCAGAAGAGCCACTTTCATGACAACCCTTGTGATCTAGTAAATCAACCCTCAAGTCCACAGCAATAAATTGGCCATCTGCCTTCCGACTCAAGGTCCTTAGGCGTTCCACCATTGAGTCCACGACTTCATTAACGTCTGGTTGCAGCTCCAGAGTTCCAAACATTGCCAAACATGCAACTAGATCAAGATTGCTTTTCTCGCCGGACTTTCTCATGTTTACTGAAGGAAAGTAAGTTGCCAGCCTTATGTTGCCCTTTGCTCTGAAGATTGGCTGAATATTTTCTACAATATGGTCTTCAGTGACTCGATTGGGAACCTTCACAACAGCTAGATTTCGAATTGATATGTCGTGAGGTAGCTCTCTTACTACTTTGACCACCCCATCTAGGCTTTTTATAAACTTCTCAACATCATAGACATCTTTGAATTTCCTGGAAAACATTACAAGTCAGTATCCATGAAATAACATCAGTAAGGTCAATTCACTTATTTTCAGCCAAGCTACATGATTTTGCACACAATAAAACTCAATAAGCTTTCACGAGTCTGAGTTATTCAAGCAGTAAGTAAAACAAAATGAAGCATTAATTTAACAAAGTAACAAATCATATGTTTTATCTCTTCAACCATCACATCCCATCTTACTTCACCCCAAGACAAGTTATTAAATAAAAAATCGAAACCCAGAAGAAACCAAGTACTCGTTTTCAAGAATCAGAAAAGCTAAATTGAAATTTATTACATTTTCAATCAAAGAGCTAACCAAAATTAAAATTCAACGATAGCAATGATTCTGAATAAATGGTAGTAAAATCAGATATTTAACAAATTCAAAATGAGCACTTACCTCTCATCACCTGGTTTGCTACCTCTAATGTCAGGAAGTACCAGAGTTCCTTGTAGATGTCTTGCAACAACCACAGCATCAGCAATCTGAAGTTCAGAATGCAGTTGAAAATCAGTGGATGTGAAAATTAGAACAAAAACATGAATTTTATAAAAAAACAAAAGAAAAAAAAAACAGACAAAAAGCGTGAAAGGTATTTTAACATACATGGTTGGAATACTCGTACAAAGTTGGAATATAAACAAAAAGTAAACGAACTTTACAAAGAACGAAGAATGTGTTTTACAGTGAGAATCAAGTGGTGTAAGACTTCCATGAAGACAAGCACAATATGACAAAGAATCAAACTTGAGACAAACGTGCTTCTCTACAGTGTCTCAACCTGGAGTTAAGTCAGCACAGCTAACAGATAAAACTAGGTATATGAACACCAAAGAACTGTGAACACAGAAACGAGTATGTGATGGAGACATCTTTCATCGGTATCTTTTAGGATATAGTAATTTTTGGCCATTTTGTTACTAATATTTATTTTGGTCATTTTAAAAGTCAAGATTTCTTTTTAAACAGGCCATTACAAATTTACCTTCTTGGTTTCCCTAAGATGTTTGGATATGAAAATGAAATGCTCAGTTATTTTTTTCTCTTTCATCCCCTAATTCCCCTTTCTTTTAAGTGTACGCATTCTCTGCTCTACATTTGTGATTTTGTCAACATCATCATATGCAAGATCAGCTAGTACACTCATCAGCTCAGGAGGTATTATTGTAAAAGTTGGTGAAGCCTTCCAAGACATCCTAACTAGACAGATCACAAAAAACATGGGCACGAACCCCACAATAAAATGTTGAAGGCAAGGAAAGCAAACACTAAAAATGGTCCACCCTTGCCTTAGCTGTCATGAAAAATGATTTTAAAAAAAAGAAAAAAAAAAAACACAAAAAACAAAGATTAATACCCACTAGCATAGCTATCAGTGAAATCCAGCGACAAAACCAAGGCTCTCCACAGACATACATTACACATTCAAAAGAAGATAATTTTAACATGCTTCAAAGATCTAAATTACAACCATAACAAATACAAAACCATTAGCAAGTAAGACTCAAGAATACCTGTGAGACATGGTATTCAGGGCCATTAGTCAGCGAGAAAGTGATGAACCCTTTCGACTCATCTATCTCATCTACATTCCAAAAAAAAGACAAAATTGATTCAAACAGAAGCACTTTTCCACAAAATTATAAGCGCAAGCGAACAAGTATGAGCATATAAACATTCACAAACATGCTATAATCCATAAACAAAATGTTGATTTCTTCAAAAGTAAATGTAATTTACCAAAACTGGTCTTGGACCAACATGGTTTTAGCTCTGATCCATCTTCCAGCCATGGCCCTTGACCATTTCGCTTAGTGAGTGTAAACAGGCCCTGCTCTGCTACCTTGGCAACATCCTGCACATCTCCTGGAAGGTTTTCCTTTTTTTTTTTTTTCCAAACCAATAAAATAATGTCAATGTAAATTGAGAGAAACAACAATATGAAGAAACATATATAAAAAATTCAACTTTCTTAATATACTTTCATTTTCTCCTTATCCAAACAGAAGATAAGCCAATTGATATCTAAATCTAGAGCAATAAAAACTCCAACTTTTGCACAAAACAAGATACCCTTTAGCCTAAAAATCAACATTATAATCATAAAAATCAAACCCAATTAAAAAACAAAAAAAAAAAAAAAAAACCCTCATATCAAAAAAAAGAGATCAGATACACAAACATGAAATCATACCCCACGTGAAAAGAAGACAAACAAAGGAGTGATCTTGGGATAGAGAGACCTTACAGTGATGGAATCAAAATGGTCTCTTTTGATCATGTTACCGAGCATGACAAACATGGTGAGAGTGAGTACACCAGCCACCACCTGCCTCAAATCCACACCCATCTCTGCCTCTCTCTTTTTCTCTGTGTGTTTGTGTAATAGAAGAAAAAAAGGCTGAAAATATCAGGTTGGTGACAAAGAGAGAGAGAGAGAGAGTACACAACAAGTGCCTCTCAAAGACTGGGGAGTTGGTTGCAATGAGAGAGAGAGAGAGAGTACAACCAAAGCAATAAGTAGGACATGAGTGTTGAGTGTCAATCTCTTCCAAGTTCTAACACACCACCGACAGTTGCGCTTATTTAGAAAATGATACATTACTGCCTTCTTGTCTCTTTTTGCCTTTAATTATGTGTTTTTTTTTTTTTTAATTTAATTTTTTTTTTTTTATTGGTTGTTTTACTTTTTATATAATATAAAGTGGGTTTGAAAATGAAAGATGTAGAAGGATAAACATTACTTGCCATATCCACTGTTATTTGAGGATAATCTCACTTCTCTTTGCAGTTTGATGTAACGGATAATTATCCTCTATAGTTTTGAAAAATCTCATTTTATTTCTTATCATTATTATCGTTATTAAAATAAACGAAATTATCGAAGTGCCTCTATAATTTTATTCTTGCACATTAACGTTCAAACTTATTTTTAACATCAACTATAATTGTAAGGGATTTTTTTTTGAATATTTTCATAAACTATAATATGTATTTAATCTATTTCATAAATCGATAAAAGGGATATTAATAATTTTTAAAAGCACCGAGGGATTTTGGCATTATGTCAAACTACAAGAGGAAAATAAGATTATCCCTTTTATATGATATTAAGTGGGTTTGTATAATGTATGTATGTATGCTTGTGCTTTAATTACTGAATTTATGTGATGGTTATTATAAAATCTACTTATACCAATAGTTAAAAAGGTTGTAGTTTGTAAATATACTCTTATGAGAAAGAAATTATTACATATATTTGTAAATACGTATAGTAGGATTCTCAATATCTATTACGAATAGTAAAGAAAAACATATTAATTAACCATTTAAGTTGTAAATATATATATATATATATATATATATATTGGTAATTTAATGTCGTGAAGTAGTAATTTCATTACTTTTATATGTAAATAAAAAGGAACCATTTTATTAGTTGAATGCAATAGTCATTTTAAAAGGTTTCTTAAAAAAAAGAAAATAGTCATTTTAAAAGAGGGGCACAAATTAGGATTGGAGTTAAAGAATTCTAATTTTATTGTAATTTATAGTTTTAATTAAAATTAAACACTTTTTTTTTCTCATTAAAAGAAAAAGTAAATTATACCTTAAACATTAATTTTTGGGCATGTGTTAGAGTGTCGTAAATAAATAAATATATTTAAATTCTTTTATTTTTAAAGAACGCCCTGTATTTGCACTAGGAGGATTGAACTCGTAGGTTAATTAGACATAAATTCATACATTTCATAAATCTCATTACACATTGTAATAGATTCTATTCATATTTCTCTTAAACTGTTTTTTTTTTCTTTTTATAAGAGAGAATGTCAAGAGACTGAAAAAATAACATTTTAATATGTATTTATGGGTTCTGGGTAGCTTTAGTTCAAATCATGCTCACAATAAGGTAAGAATAGTTTTTTTTTTTTTTTTTTTTTTTTGGTTTTATCTTCATTTTAGTTCTTTACAAAAATCCAAAAATTAGTGGAAATTAATAACATTGTTTCGGTAGAAACCAATTTGTTCAATTTATTTTTCAAATTATCATATTCAATGCAATGATACAAAGGTAAAACACATTACTAAGTTTAATGAATGGTTTCTACTATCAAGTCTAGTTGGACAATAATGTTATTGGTTTAATTTATATGTATATATTTATAGAAAAAGGTCTAAGTTTGTAGACCCACTTGCACCAAAAGTGGAAAGGTGAGTTGTGGTGGAGTTGCCAAAAATACATGACATAAGACATTACCAAACCGAATGGATGTGTTTTACTATCAGCCTCTTGGATGGTAATGCTGCCTATAGTTTAATTGGTGAGGGCATGTAAAGGAAAAAGATCTAGGTTTGGAGACCCTACCAAAGTTGGAAAGGTGAACTGTGGTTGTGGTGGGAGTCTGCGAAAACAAATGTAACACTCACACCTTTGTTGTTGGTTTGTTTTGATTCTCTCTTTTGCTGTCAAAACTCTCTACCACAGCTCGCTAGTCAATTTATTGCTCCATCAACAACATATAAAACTCAACTTGACAATATTAACAATAAGTAATGCTAGGTTTTCCCATTTTTTTTACCTAAATTCATACATAAATGATGTAATATGTGAGTTATCAAAACTACGTAAACCATGATATGATGATATGATAATTAATGTGGAGTTAACAACTGACATGTCATATCATTTGAACATAAATTTAAGTAAAAAATTTGGAAAGTTTAACATTAGTTTTAACGTATCCATCAATTGCTTCATAAGAAATAAACGATTAATTCACATACTTATCTTTAAATTTTGTCTAATTTCCATCATTAATTATTTAATCAAAAGAGTAATTATCCAACTACAAAAATTTTGAAAAACTTTTCCAGATCCAAGTTAAAGCTTTTGGTATTAGAGTCAGATATTATGACTATTGAGTTGTTAACTTGTCATTGTTAATAAATTATGTTATTGTCCCCAAAAATATATATATTAAGAACAAGCCTTTGTATATAAAATTCAAATATAAGAAAAATTCTATTTCAAATCTATTTGTAAAAAACTATTGTTCAATAATCAATACAATCCTATTTTTATTTCTAAACAATGTTCTGGTTTAGTTGTGTCAACACCACTTATTTATCATATAGTTTCAAATCAAGAATTTAGAATATTAAAATTCATAACCCAACTATAGTTGTGTTGATATTTCTACCGTGCTACGTGACATTTTGAAATCTTATACTTAAGATTATTTGTATTCGTATTTTTCTTTAAAATTTTATGTTTAACATATTGTATTGGTTTTTGGTTTTTGGTTTTTTTGTTTTTCTTATTATTAGGACTCATTTAGGAGATAACCGGAATCAAGCGAGATAAAATACGAGCGACACGGTTTAGGAAACGGCTCCTATATGAGAGGGAACAATCCACATATAGGTGGAGGAGCAGCCCACACAAAAGAGAAAGGAAAACCAACCAAATTTTTAGTGGTAAGAGATGTCGAACCTAAGATCAAGCATGATCGCGAGTGTGTGACGCTACTGTGGCATCACACAAATTGACTTACTGTATTGTTATTTGTCACATATGTCGCATGTATTTCAATAATAATCGCCTGAATTTTTGTGAATTGATGATAAAAACAAAGCGTGATGGAAGGAAAGCAGAAGTAGACACATGAAATGGACATTCCAAATTTCCCAAAACAACGGTTGTTTGAGTCAACCTACTTGCTACATGTTTTTTGAAAATGAGGTTTGGATCCATTCCTTACCTACTCACCATCTTCCAACCAATCTTAAAACAATATTATATTTCCATTACGCAAAACCAATCTTTGTTTCAGTTTTATTTTTATGATGTCAGTTTGATCATAAAATACTAACATATAATAATGGGAGATTTGTAAATAACCCTCTAATGTTGGATTGATTTTTAAGAACAACCCTCTAATTTTCAATTTTGATAAGGACTCCTTTATTGTATATCAAAAATATTTTATAGGTTTAAAATTTTGTTAAAAAACCACTTGATTGTGTGCTTGAAACTCTCTTGTACTTGTAGGGTGAGTTTTATTTAAATTTGAAAATTAGAAAGTTGTTTATGAGAGAAAAAAATAGGTTAAATCTTAAAAAAAAAAAAAAATTACGAACCATCTATATAATAACACTCATAATTTCAAAAGTTTTGGATATGTTTATATAGAGTCGATTAGACTAAATTGAATAAATATATTAGACATGTCTAAATTAATTTGTCAAATATTTAGTAAAATAAAGTAATTAAATTACTTAATGAGGTAAAATTTAATTTTATAGTAATTAGTGTAGAGAGTTGACCAAATAATTTACTAGGGCTAGATTAGATTATCTAAATTACAAAACAAAACAAAAATAATTTATCAATGTTTACTAAATAATAATTCTTAGCATATTGGTAGTCTGCACCATCAATAGCAATTATAAATGTTGTTCTAAAGAATTTCAAGATAAATAAATAATCAATTTTGTCATAAAGAAAGATAAATTGATTTGTATTTAATAAAGAATCAATGGATATGAAGATGATAACAACTTGAAAACTTGATTATTAATCTTTAAAGAGATTAAAATAAAAGGAGGGAAGTGTCATTTGCTTGATTACAAATATTATAAGGACTTGATATCTAATTAAAAAGAAGTTTACATTAAATGATTCTTGGAAGTTGGGAAGAGCAAGACCTTTCAACTACCTCTTTTGTGCTAGTCAATGGTTCTAATGGAGCTTTCACTAATGCTGCACACTAAGAAATCCTCATAAATTTTATTTATTAATTGTATTAATTTTTTTTTAAAAAAAGTATTGCATTAAATTAAACAAAAGTACTTTAGTGTTTTCAATGTCAAAAACACCAACATATTATATTTATTTTGTCAATTAAAGTGTTGTAGGAAGATATGCTTGATTTTCTTTTTAGACTTTGACATTAAATGATTCGACCAAATTTTTTTTTGGTGGCAGTGTCTTGAAGAAAATATAATAGACCGATGAAACCTGGGGTACGTTCAATTATCACAATCCAAAATTAGTGTTTGGTTTTTGAAATAAGAAACACGAAATTGATGAAGAAAATAAAGTTCAAATCGTTTAGACTAATTTTCAATTAAAACTCAAGAAGAAATATGTTTATAGTTAATATTATTTTTGAATTTAATTTCAAATAATTTTAAATCTCTAGATTATATTTTTATATTTTTACCAAATTAGGAATAAGGTGCCTTGCAATTTCTTATGTTTTCACTAACCTGAAGGATTTTAGGTTTGCAATTGAGGTCCAATTTTACAATTTAAGTTCTGAAACACCTCTCACTAATTTTGAAATTTTTAATGGAAAAAGGAAAAAAATAAAATAAAGTAGTTTGAAGATTGGCAAATAAATATTCAATAAATTTTTTTTAAATGAACATGCAACAATTTTTTTATTTTTTTTTTATTTTAACTATGCAATATAACATTTCAAAAGGCATTATTTTAATATCGGGCATTCTTGCCTATAACTTAAGTCTGCCTTATCATAATATGCCGTCAAGATTCTCTTCTTTGTTATATTCTTCCATAATATGGTAGGGACCAATTCTTAATAAACCAAAATTCAAATATTAAATTTGTGTTTAACCTAATACTTTTTTTTTGTTTTTGTAAAAAAACTATTTAACCTAATACTTCTTTGAAATAGTTTTTGGCTCATAATAAAACTAGTTATAACCCCTATCTCTAAATTATTAAAATCTCGTCCAAGTTAATTTTTAGTAACATCTCACAAAAATCGTGAGATTTTGGAATTTCGTGGCCACATCTCATGATCATAAGATGTTGGTCATGTCTCACAAAATAAACATCATAAGATGTGGGTCATATCTCACAAAATTGTTAGATGATGACCATATCTCACGAAATAAAAATAGTTAGATGTGGCAAAATTGTAAGATGTTGCTGACATCATCCCACCCTAAACCCAAGCTCGGTTTGAAGCGGGATGCCCCAAATCAAAATTTTGACCTAAACGAATTTTCAATTTTCACCCCAAATTCGAATCCATTTGGATCATGATGTTCCAAACTCGATCCATTTTGACCTAATTGATTATATATATATATATATTTTAACGTATACTTAAATGTAAATTTTAACTTTTACTTAAATGTAACTATACATTTAAACTAAAAATATTCTTAATTTAAAACTTATGCTTAAGCTAAAACATATGATTAAAGTTTAACATTTATTTGGATTCACAAATAAATTTGAAATCAATTAAACATCATCTGAAACAAATAAATCACAAATTTAAACATAAAGCACATACACTAAAATAACTTAATGAACATAAAAGTCATTGAGTTTAATACAACCTAACCAATCTATTAAATCAGTTATTCAAAATTCTATTCAAGCTTTATAAAAATAGTTTGTTTCAAACACAAACTTATAAAAGTAAAATTAAAGGAATAAAGTAGTAATATTAAACAATTAAAAATTAGCTATAACCATAATAGTAATGCCAATAAAAACAATATCAATGTATAATAAAAATATAATAAAACGAGTAACCAAATAAGGTTAGATAAAAAATGTTTGACTCAAACTCAACCTGATTATAAAACTAGGTCAAGAGTTTTGACCCAAATCCATCCAAAACTCGATTCAGTGCTCCAAAGCCTTCCCAAATGGATTGCACACCAATCGGATTAGGCTTTCATCCGTTTGGGTTAGATCGAGTATTTTGTATCTCTACTCATGATTAACAATTGTAAAAATATCCGTAGAACATATCAAATTTATGAAAGTTGATACAAGTAATAAAAAAAAAAAAAAAGAAAAAGAAAAAAAGAAACAACTTTGAAACACCCTTGAAAACGTCAAAGACGAAATCAAGCCAGCTTGAGACAAAACCATTAATCAGTGCACAACACTATTGAGTTTTCGCAACCCAATCATGATATGGTTTTGAGTGAAACCAAAGTACAAATGCGATATGATTTTTGCAAACTAGTTTGTGCTAATCTCATTTCAATCAAGGTGTAACCGATCGGGGAAATCCTGTAGCTGTTGCTAGTCCTCCAACGAACCACAATTACATTGCTCCACTACTTGTCCATAGGTTAGGGAGAGGGTATTTTGGTTATTTAGTTATTATTTATTTATTTTTTGAATTAGGAGGGTATTTTGACAAATTAAGGACACTCATGGTAAAGAATTTCTTTTATGGGTTAAAAATGATTTCAAATTTTCTTGGGATTAAAAAAGAATTTAATATTTCAAATTCGGGTCATTTTAGTAATTTAGACAATACAATTTTATATTCGATGAAATTTTGTTTTTTGTAATCCACTTTTTTCTTTTTATACCTGTTTTTAAAAACAGCTCATATTAAATGATAAATTTGCAAAGATACTTATTTATTTATTTTACAAATATTTTAATATAAAAGAATAAATTGGAAGAGCTAGTTTTGAAAAATTCACACGCATGCGCGCACGTACATACACACATAAATATATATACACACACTACATTTTCTTAAAAAAAAAAAAAGAAACACATTAAATGAAGTTTTATTTTATCCTAAAAAATAAAATTTAAAGATTGGAAGTTTAAAACTAATTAACAACCTACTTTTTAGTTATTGTGTTGTTTTGAGTGGCATAATAATATATGAAATAACCTGTTTACTGTTCATTACTTATTTTTGCAATTATTATAACAAGCTAATCAATGTTATGACTGTTAACTAAATGTTGTATCGGAATAGAATGTCATAACATACAAGCTACATGTTGTAAAAATATAAATACAGTAGTAATCTAATAAAAAGAGCACAGTAACATTTTTAATATAATTCAGTTTTACCTTATATTCACGAGACCACGCCCAAAGTTATTAACTTATTAATGATCCTTCGAATAATACAACAAACCTTGACTTACTCAACTTAAGACTCCCTTTCTAAATTGACATAAAGCATGTACAAGTTCATCCAACAACTCTATGTGAGATCTCCTTGTCTTCAATGATCTTCAACTACTTGATCTCCTTTCAATAGTCTCATATCTGCCTTCTCTTGAAAGCCAATTAGTTCTTCTTCTCAAAAAACACACATTGCTTGAACTCCCTTCAAGACTTTGAAAATCACCTCTTCCTAAAGATGAAAATGTTTTTCCTCCCGAAAAACTTATGCTTCTTGAAATCCCTTTAATAGCTGCAAATTTGTCTTTTTCTTAAGACCAAATAGCTTGTTCTTCCAACAAGTTTCTAATAAAAATTAGACCTAGTAAGCACACACTTCCTAAGTCCCCACATACAACTTAGAAAACAAACTCTCTAAGGTTTAGCTAACCATATTCTCTAAGGTTTACACAAGCATTCTCTTTGAAGCCCAAAAACATGTATTGCTTGCTTTTCTTCCATGAACAAATTGGTCTCCTTTTATCCAAGAAATGTTTAGCAAATAATCTGTAAAAGAAACTCTAAAAAATCAATTGTAAGATAGATAAAAATCAAAAGATAATATCTCTAAAAATAAAAAATAAAATAAGCTAAAAAATAGTAAGTCAATTCCGATTTTTAGGCATTGACCAATTCACTTGAATTCCAAGTTTTTTACTTGACCGAATTTGATCCAAAAAATGTTTTGAGTCATGCTACACTTGTAAACCAGTTGACCAATTTACCATTTCAAGATAAACACAAATTATTTTTAAATCAAAATGATTATTGTCAAATAAGATAAAGTTAAATGAATATTTTACTCCAAAAATATATCTTAATACTTCCTAAAAGATATATAATGAGAATAACTTAGCAATTAATCATAAACATAATCTTGATATCAATCAAAACCCATAAATCATGAAACTGAGTCAAATCATGAAAAATGCTCTGTATCCTACACTATCCTGTAGACAAAATTAGTATAATGGCGTTTCAGCTGTTTTAACATCTATTGAAGACATTGTAACAACTGACTGTCTGTAGATTCAATTTTATTTTGATCAACCTGCTGCAAACCAATTTTGAACTATGAGTTTGATTTGGTTTTACAGAGCTATGGTGCAACCATATTTTTTCTTCAAAAATCTATACAAAAAAATACTTATTTGAGATAAAATAGCTCAAATAAAATCAATTATAAAATAGGAGTTTCATTCCTATTTAATAGCTTGACCGAATCTATCATTGACAAGGTCTAGATTCATCCATGCGACAAGAGACCAACTTAATTAAACCAAATATGCAATTAAAAGATTGGATTCACATGAAAAGGAAGAGAGATATTTCTAAAGATTTTCCTAAAATGAACATCTGAAAAAAAAAAAAAAAAACATCTTTATTTAAATTGGAAATTTCATAATTTAGAAAAAAATATTTTTAAATAAATCACAAGATTCATCCGATAGATAAAATCTCTAATTTGGACAAAAAATAAATCACAAAGATTTACCATATAAATACAAGGAATAATTAAAAAAAAAATCTTTTTATGAAATAAAATTCCCATTAATACAAAAATATTAAGATAAATATGAAATTAACCCTGAGAAAAATTAGAAAAACTCACTTGATTCACGAAATTAAATCAGAGTAAGAATTCTTCCCTTTTTACTGCACAATGTTGAATGTCCAAAGCTGAAGTCAGTTGTTGTAACATATTAGTGATTTGTCGCAACATCTTACTAGAAAAGTTTGAGACAAACATTGAGTTTACTCAAACTACTGTCATATAATGGTGCTAATAACAAAAACACTCAAACACTATCATGTGTTATAAGATGCCAACACATACACACTAACAACATATATGATCTAATCAAGTAAAGCATAATTAAAAATTTTAAAAGGATAAAATTTTAAGATTTTGGGTTTGTAAAATTTTGAAGAGATCATAAAAAAAATAAGATGTTATGTATTCTAAATATTTATAAATGTCTCTAAAATTTTTGTTGTGTTTAATAATTTTAATTAAGGATAAATTAGCCACGAACGGGGAAAATAGTAAATTAGGGTATGAAATATGAATAAATATTTTAATGGGTTATCAACAATATCAACGTTCTTGAATTGCTTTTTCAAAACCACTAATTTCTATCATTCATTTTCAGTGGATTCCATCATTATATATAGTGAGATCTGTTGAAAATGAGTGGTAAAATTTAATGGTTCAGGAATTTTATTTCAAGACCACCTTTACTAGAGAAGTGTTCTCTCTTTATATATAAAAGATTTATCAGGTGCAAAATATTCCATACATTTTTTTTTTTTGGTACAAAACGCCTACCTCTTACTTGATGAAAACTGAATATCCTGCACGAAAAATGTGCGAAATTTCTACATCTGGTATAAATTCTCTCTCTCTCTGTGTATATATAACTATATATGGTTTATAATTTATTTTTATGCTATGTATAAATAGCAGCCAACTGAAAAAAAAAATTATGTAAAATTTCATGTAATTAATTGTATGCCCTACTAGTTTTGGCAAACATGCAAAAAAGAAGATAATATCCGAGAGAAAAAAGAAACCTTTTCAGTAAATTAAATATATATAAATATATATATATATTTAAATGAAGATTCGAGACCACATGCAATAGTTCAATTGGATCCTATGTTGATTTTTTTTTTTTTTTTTTAAATCAACTTATAAACTTATTTGTTTAGAGATTATAGTTCATGGTATATACAACACCTTTTAGTTAAGGTGGTTGTGTCCTTTCCCATATTTCGTTACTTTTTAAAGTACTACAATTTTCATTTACAAGTATATGTGACAGTTTTCTTCTCTTATTGTAAGGATAGATTATTCACAATTATGGAAATAGTTTTCAAACTGTATAAGAAGCGATTGATCATAACATGTCCTTATAATTTTTTGATCTATTCAATATCGGTCTTAAAAAATCTTAAATACACTTTTAAGAACAAAATCTAAAAGACAATTGTGCTCTTTAGATATTTAATTTGATCGACAAAGAGTTGAACAGATAACAAAATGGTATATTTTCAAATATACAGAATTGTTTTGTTCAAATTTAAACCAATGAAAAACAGTGGTTACAAAATCCTCAGGTATTTTTGGAATTTCCCTTTAGTTTAAATACATAAGAGGATATGGGAGGTTTGGCCCAATATTTGTAACAAAAATCAAAAGTAACATGTGACTCTGCATGAGTGGCACAGACATGATTAAAACAATTCAGCAAGTTAGGGGTCCATTAGTCCCTCTATTGTGAAAAATGAACAAATGAGGGCCCATTCCAGTCCGGAGGACTCTTGGCCCCACTATGGCACTAAGATGAAAAATGAACAAAATCAGTGAGAACCCATAACCCATCCCAGTTTGGGGGACTCTTAGCGTAAGCGCAAGTATCTAAAAAAAAAAATCCGCAAAATGACAGACCAAGTATGTAAGTGACGATATTTCCACCCTTCAAAAATGGTACATACACCCTTTTTATTTGCACACCTAGTAAAAAGTTTAAAATTTTTCTAATTTATTTTTAAACCATACTTAATACCGAGACTACAATTTTTTTTTTTTAATTTTGTTGTATATATTTTTGTAAATACACTCCGTCAATATCTATTTTATTATTTATTTAATTTTACAAATTAAGATTGTTTCTGTACTAACTTTTGTAGAGACTAAACGAGAAAACTATTTTTAAGTAAATCAGATGAGAGACAACAATTTTAAATTTTTTATGAATGATTAATGTCATTTTTTTATGATGAATCCTTTTTAATTTTTGATGATTACAGTCATAAAACCTTTTTACTCTCTCAAACCCTAATTTTTCATTTATATCATAAGATTTGCATAAATTATTACCGGCTAATTTTTAATTAAATAAAGATTGCATGAATGATTAAAGTTAAGGTTTGATGATTAACCCTGTTTTAACTTTTATGATTAAAGTCATAAGCTCTTTTTATTCTTTCAAATCTTAATTTTTCATTTATATCATAAGACATGCGTGAATGATTACCAACTAATTTTATAAAACCCTAGCAATATATATATATTTTATGATGAATTATGAGTATCAATTTAGATTTGTAGTTTTTGGATGATTTAAAGCATGTCTTTTGCTTGTTTGCTGATATGATGAAGAAATTGGAAGAAATAAATGACTTTTTTGTTTGGTTTGTAAAAAAATCTAATAAGATTATGAAAAATGCTGATTTGGTGATTGAATGTTTGATGATATTTTTTATGATTATTTACAATTGCATGAATTATAAGAGACATTTCAATTTTTAATGGAGAAAAATTAGGGTTTTAAAGAGCAACAAACAGAAAAGAATGGAATATGTTGATGTGGGAACTAAATGTTTGGTAATATTTTTTATAATTAAATTAAGATTGCATGAATGACTGAAAACTTTTCAATTTTTTATAGAGAAAAATTAAGATTTGAGAGTGTAAAATGAGTTTATGATATAAATTATGTTCTAATTAATAATTGATGCGTGTACTTATAAAATATTTATAATGTTAGTAATTTTATTCAAACATAATATTGTATATTTCAAAAAGGAAATTGCTAATTTGGTATGTACATACAATTTTTGAGAAGTGGAAATATCGTCATTCAATAACAAATTATTTTACTGAGCCCATTTGGCCCAACACTGTTCTAAACAATTCCATTTGGATTACCTGAAATATAGAGGTACAATAAAGAACTGTACCATTTTCAATGTTTGAATACTATATGATTGGATTGTTTAATTGTTTCATCATTTTTTGGTAAATTATAATAACTGTTAGTACTAGTGTTCGGTTTTTGAATTTACGATTTTTGTTGATTATTATTTGATTAAATATGTGTCGGTTATCCATCTAAATTCTTTTTTTTTTTTAATATCATAAGTAGCAATATCCACTTCACCATTTTCGTTTAATTACATAAGTAGCAATATCTATTATCCATTTCACCAGATTGGTGGACGATTGAAATAGCCGAAATTAGGTTGTATTTAAAATATATAATAATTATGATAATCTTTTTTTTTTTTTTTTTTGGTTTTTTGTTGTTTTTGTTTTTATTATTTTTATTGAATATAAGTTCATTGTATATTTGTTTTTATCCAATTAAATTAATTTTTTAGTAGAAAGTAAAAAATTTCATATTTTTATGAATGCAACCAAATCAATTAGAATTTTGCAATGAAACTTTGTTTTAAATAGTTACTGTTAGAAGGTAAGAATGTTGTTTGACTAAAATTCTATCACATCTTCAAGTTCAATCAATATTTCAAATGTGAGAAAATTTGTATAAAGAGATCGTCGATATCAATAACATGTTTACAAAAAGTAATCGATTTATCTGAGCCGTGAACATGAATTTGTGTGGAATTAACAAAAACCAGGAGCTTGTGCCTTGCTTTTACAGCCATAAGCCCTGAAAGCCACAAAACTAACCATGGGTCTCTTGGGATAAATGTACCTGATTACCAACTCTGTTATCACATTTAGCCTAATTAGTCCATATCCTTCTTCTCTTATCTTCCTCCAGTAATGCCCAACAGCTGACATAAATATCATCTTAACAATATCAGAAACTAACTTGGCAATTGATTCTATCTCATCTACACACCAGAGAAGGGAGGAGCAACCAACTTATATCCATGCAACTGAATTCAACAACAAATTCAGAATTTTACTTGAATGTCAAATAATGAGGTCATAAGATGCAATTCTATCAAGGGGAACCTTAGTCTGAATTATCATATGAATTTGGTCAAGAAAGATTCTATATGTTGGATTGTGAAATCTGAATTAACGATTTTGTACCATGAACACTCTATACAAGAGTCGAGTTGATTTTTTTTTTAGAAAATCTATTTCCAGGTTTGTATAGGACTTTGTTTAGGAGTGACTATTTTATTGTTATTAGCCCAAGCATTGCAGTATATCAAGGTTTCTTTTGTGTATGAAAAAGAAAATTAGAAAAAAAAAAATTGAGAGATAATAAACAAATATTTGACAGTGGATTGAGGATCTGTACGCTCCGTGAAAATAGAGATCATATTGATCGTCAAGCCAAATAAAAATTTTGTCTATTTTTATTTTCTGCTTTGTGTTTGATTTTCTATTTTTTGTATATGTCTATTTCTCTGCAATTCATAGTGACAATCATGATTTATGTGACAAAAGATATCACTACATCTTATTCATGGTGATATGGAAAAATTGGTTTTAAACAACCATCCTAAATCCTGATAATTAATGTGGGGCATTAAGATGTGAGGTGAAACATGAGACTCTTTGGGTGTCTTGATATGATTTCTGCAGAAAATATCTTTGAGAGCTTCTTACGTCCCCCCTTTCTAGTCTAGTCTCTATATCAATTTCCACTAACATTTACATCATTTTACATAGATGTTTTTGTTCTATTTCGCTAAATTTTGTGACCACTTTCTGAGAAGCAACCTATCTAATTTGTATAAATTTTACATATTAAAATTCTAAAATAAAGTAATGTTTTTTTCCCAGAATTATGTCTTCTTGTAAATTTAAAGTTTAAGTGGAGAACTTACCTTATTCTCATGCTTATTAACTAGCAAAACTTGCATATTTTGACCGTCAAATTCTAGGCCACCTTTTCGATAATTTTAGGAGAAAAAAAGGGATCCCACTATGATTGATAAAACTTTAATGTGAATATCAAGTTATAAAAATATATTAGACAAAATTTATTTTGAAAATGAAATACATAAGTTACATTGTAGTAATACCAACTTGAAATATATACAATAGAAAATGATAGATATCTTGCTTCAATAGTATTCAAACATACATTGTTTAATAACATCTTCCAAGCAATTGACTGCTATTGACAAATACGTCAGCTTTGTCAAATCTACAACATAAAAAAGAAAGAGAGCATTGATTATGTAAATAAGCATAACCTCTAAATTAGTTGAGAAAAATTTATAGAGTATGCATCTCACATATGGAACAATTTATAGAAGATGCGTATCTGATGCTCACAAGATAGACATTTAGTGGTCCTATATCTTATCGAACTTACTCTGAATAGTGAACACATGCATCAATGTGACAAACAACGAATGAATAAGGAATAGCAAAGTATAGCACCATTTAGATTTTAGTTTAACTAATTATGGACCCAACTCTTGTCAAGTATGTAGTTAAGGAAACAAAAAAAAAAAAAAAAAACTAAGAAAATGTGGTGTAAACTGCAATTTTTGTTGTAGTTCTAAAGAGAAGCTTATAATTTTGCTCCATAAAATGAAACACCATTTACTTATGTAACAAAGATTGGAGCATTTACCTTATGCAAAGAATGACTTGCACTTTGCTAATTTTTTCTTCTTCTTCCTCTTCTGCTTCTTCCAGCAACCTTCAATACTTGTCTTTCAACCATACTCACAAACCACCATGGCTTTCCTGTTGAGAATACAATATACCCGATCGACAAGCCAATCACAAGTCCACTTCCATAACCCATCATAATGATTTTCCAATCAAACCAGCTTAATGTTTTCTGTCCTCTCTGGAATTTTCTTGGCTTTGATTCTGGTGCTTCATCATTACTACATTTCTTTGACAATGGCAATCCACACAACCCCAAGTTGCCAATATAGCTATTGTTTTGAAATGTGTTGAATTGTGGCCCTAGAGGTATAGGCCCCTCAAGCTGGTTGTATGAGAGATTTAGAGCTGAAAGAGAAGTCAGACTTGTCAATTGCTTAGGAATTTCTCCCTTAAGCTCATTTGAGGACAAGTCTAATGATTCTAGCTCCGTCAAATTTTCCAATAATATTGGAATATGACTTGTTAGGCTATTATGAGAAAAGTTGAGGACTTTGAGAGAGTTCAATTTTCCTACTATCTCCGGAATTTGTCCTTGAAACTTGTTACAAGACAAATCCATAGCAGTGAAAATAGTTAGAATTCTCTGCATTTCAATTTCAACTCCTTTCATTGTCACTATCACAGAATCTCGATAATAATCGTCGCCCATATATCTCATTTCAGCACTACTGTTTTTGCCTCTCATCATAGCTTGAAATTTTTCGAAAAATCTCATTTGTAAATTACCAGTAAAACCATTATGAGAGATGTCGAAAATTCGCAAATTTGAGAAGGGAATTCTTGTCATAGAATTCACAAGAGGACCATGGAATCTATTGGATTTCAATATAAGAACTTGCAGTTGCGGAAGAGCTGCTAACCAGTGGGGAAAGGTATCATTAATTATATTATTTCCAAGATCTAGTACTTCCAAATTACCACAGTTGATCAAAGAAGGTAGTAATGGTCCCTCCAACTGATTGCGATTAAGATTCAAAGTGATCAACTTACTGCCGTTGGCAAATGTATGAGGAATGCTGCCATGAAAGTTGTTCATCTTCAAATCCAAAACCCAGATAGTTGAAAAGTTTCCTAGACATTGTGGAATAACTCCATAAAAGCTATTATTAGACAAGTCCAGATATTTAATCAAACTCAAATAGCAAAATGATGAAGGGATGACTCCAGTCAAGTTGTTGTCTGAAACTGAAAAGAATGAGAGGGAAGGTGGTGGAGCTGGAAGCACACCTTGAAGCAAGTTAGATTGAAGGTCAAGATATCGTAGATTCTGCCAAGGAAATTGTTCTATTATGCCTGTCAGGAAGTTGCCTGAAAGACTTAAAAAGGATAGAAAAGTCATGTTGAATAGCCAGTTTGGAAAGTGACCATGGATTTTGTTGTTAGAAAGGTCCAGTATACCAAGGTTTTTTGATGAGATCATTGGGAACTCGTTTATATTGCAAAAAGATAAAGCCAAATTGAAAAGTCGAGGAAATGAAGAGTTGACTTTATTTTTGGTGATTAATGATACTCCACTATAAGAAAGATTAAGATGTTCAAGGTACTTGAGCTTCCCAAACATGTAAAGCTCTACTTTGCCACTTAAATTGTTTGAAGAAAGTGAAAGAGAGGTGAGATTAAGTCCAAAGATTGAACTTGGAATTGGGCCATGAAATCTATTATCTCTCAAACTAATTACTTGCAGTGAACTAATCTGAAAAAGCCAAGATGGAATAGTCCCATTAAACGAGTTGCCACCTAAATAAATATAGGCTAACTTTTGAAGTCTGCCTAAACTAGAGGGAATGGGACCAAATAGACTATTTCCTACTAAAGACAAATAAAGCAATTGAGTTAAATTAACAAAAATATCTGGAACTTCACCTATGAAATTATTAAGACTAAGATCCAATCTGGTGAGTTGCTTAAGATTTGAAAGAGATAGAGGAATATGACCAGAGCAATTATTAGAACCGAAATCCAAAACGGATAGTTGCGTAAGATTACCAATTGATGCAGGAATTGACCCGAGGATATTACATTGAGACATCCTAAGATGCGACAAAAGCTTTAAATTTCCGAACGAATCAGGTAGTTTTCCTGACAAACCTGTATGAGATATATCTAAATACTCGAGAGCACTGCTCCAGTTAGCCTTTGGTAGCGCCAATGTTAAGTCGAAATTCTCCTGTAAATCAAGTGTGTGCAAGCTTGGAAGGTGGAAGATGTTTACTGGGAAGCTTCCTTGTAAGTGACAACCATGAAGACTCAACAATGTTAAAGAAGAAGAAAGATTTGTTAAACAACTAGGTGGTACAGTAGACATGTTTGCCCAATCAAGAATAAGTTCTTCTAACTCGGTCATATTTTGGACTAAACCTTTCGTCACATGTGTTTCGAGTGTCAATGTCGAGGGTGCAACGTTGACACCACCAAGATCAAGTGAAACTAATGCAGACAAGCGAGAGATTTCAAGAGGAACTGGGCCAGAAAAGTAGGTACGAGAGAGGTTAAGGTGTGTCAAACTTGGAAATCGGAAAAAATCCGAAGGAATTTGAGAAAGATTGAAGCAATTGAAAGCGAGGTTGAGCTTTTGGAGGTGTGGAAGGAGGAAGAGACTACTGTTGGAAGGGAAGTTGCCAAAAAGCCCACCACAACTAAGATCAAGGCCAATGACATGACCAGTCACCGTATCACATGTAACCCCATCCCATGAACAACAATCACTATCCTCTTTCCAATACATTGTTTTTGGATAGGAAGGTTGACTTCCAATACAAAAACCAGATGAATAATTTTGAAAGGGAAAGAGTTGCTTAAAGTAGAGCAATACAGAACTCTGGTCATGAGAACAAAGGTTTGCAGAACTCACCGAGTGCAAGACAACAAGTTGCAGGCAGAGAAGTTGATAAGACCATGTTGACCAACCCATTTTCTTTTCTTTTTTGTTTTTGCGTGTGAGTTTACAATAACTGACGATAGATGATTATATAAAAACATGAAGTGGATGCCAGGTCTCATAATCTATTTTATAAATATTTATCATGGATTCTTTCGTAATTATAAAGAATCCCATTTAGTCAATCTTTTCCTTCGAGAAAAGAGAGACAAAAAAATATAGATGATTGTAATTTAAAGGGTAATAATAATGTACTAATCCATCAACAAATTGGCACACAAGTCTTGGTCATCCACTTAGCAGAGACAGGTCCTTGGTCCTACAAATTATGAATTTTCTTTATTAATAATTACTTCAAATGCCAGCGAGAATCATAAATACATAAATATCAAAAGAAGTCTGAAACATAAATCGATCACCACAGATTTGAAAACATCATTTTAAGACTCTTTTCTAACGTGCTTGTGTATATGAAACAGATTAATATCTATTACTGTTACATCATCAATACAAACACATTTAAAATAAATTACAATAAAAGAAAAAAAAACATTTTCTATAATTTTTGTGGTTAAAAAAAAAAGTTAACAATTTCAAAGAGTCCGTGACTTTTATATATAAAAAATAATATTAAAAAATGATGATTTGATCTTTGAAATAAGGTTTATTGACGACTCTATGACATAAAGTTGTCATGTGGGGTTTACAATTGACTTAGACTAAATTTGAGTACAAACAAATTTGATATTAAGAAAGTTTAACTACAGTATTTTCTTTGTAAGTAATCATAGTTTATTAAGTAGTTAGACCAAATATACATATATATTACTAAACTATGAACCTTGTAGAAAAATATATAATTAATATATAGCTTTTGCACTGTGTAGAAAAAGAGGGAAAGAAGGCATAAAGTCTATTTAGAAGAAAAAAGAACACATGTAAATTTCATAATCTAGATGATGTATCAGATATTGCAGGCTTTCATTTGTGTTGATTGTTGTACTTTGAATTAAAGTTGTAGATAAATTAATAAAATAATTGGATGGTGATGATTAACTTATGGAAATAAGGGGGCCACAAAGTCGATATATATTAATGCAGGAAGTTTCATTTTCAACTAGTATAACCTCACATGTGGCTTTCTTGCCGAGACTCAGTCTCAGGAGCGTGACAGAGTAGAAAGTTGTGTGGATTCCCTGACTTCACTGTTAGCTTGATTGACAATGCAATTCGAAGCAGGCATTCGTGTAGGTCCTGCAATTGACAGATTGGCGCAAGATATTCTATTTATCATATTCACATGTGGCTTTGTTGCCAAGACTCAAGTCTCAGGAGCGTGACAGAGTAGAAAGTTGTGTGGATTCCCTGAATTCACTGTTAGCTTGACTGACAATGCAATTCGAAGCAGGCATTCGTGTAGGTCCTACAATTGACATAGTGGCGCAAGATATTCTATTTATCATATTAACTATTTTTATTTTTTTTTAATGGTTTGAATAAATTCAGAGGTCAATCGAAATTAATATAGAGACCAATCGAAATCAAATGAGATTTGACTCCATATTTGGCTTGACTGTAAGGTACGGTTTGAGGATAATCTCTCATATGAGAGGGATCAATTTATATATAAATGAGAAAGAGATCCATATAAAATGGAAGAACAATCCATTTATTTTTTATGATGGGAGAGAGGGTTTTTGCTGACGATGAGAGTTGAAATAGACACTCAAGTCAACAAGTCAGTGGCATTACCTTTACGCCACTGACCAACTCTCAACTATTTTCGACTTTCTGGTTTGAAAACTTCATAAGGTAAGGGAAAAATTATTCATGTACTGCAAAATGTCCAAACTTATCCACAAAATGGTGCTGTTCATGACATAAAATTAATGTAGCCAATAGTCAGTCTGTTTACTATTATTATAAGACTTTCATTCTCCATTGCCGTCTTTCAAATATTTTCTATATTAACAATTTGTTTTACTTTGAATTATATTTCTTCAAATAATTTTGTGGACTGCAATTGTTTGCAAATGACTAATCCATCAATAATATAGCTCAAAGACTTGATCTTTATCAAAAAAAAAAAAAATAAATAAATTTAAAAAAAATGAGATTTAGTCTTTGAAGACTTGGTCAGTTCAAAGTGCAAGGAAAATGCAGAAAATACACACTTGAATAGTCTGCTACTTTATTGTATTACATTACTAATTTACTGAGCGAAATAATATGTTTATGGTATAATATTTTATTGTGCTCAAAAGGTAAGAAATTAAGGAAGCAACTAATCGTAAATTAAAATGGAATATATATACATATATATAAGGAAATTATTAACTTAATAAAGTTCTCCTTCAAAATTGTAACGGTATACTCAAAAAAAAAAAAAAAAAAAAAGAAGAAGGAAAAAAAAAAAAAAAAAAAAGAAGAAGATTCGTATATGCAAATGTTGTTGCAGCTGTGAGGGCCGGGCCAGAGGACAGAGCAACTGAAAGAAGTCATGTGTGCAGGTCCTAGAATTGGCTACAGTCATTGCACCAAATTGTCTTTGATGGAGATGCTGGATCCAGGAAATGCTGTTCCATTTTCCTTGTTTTCCTGTTATTTTTTATTTTTTTTTTCACTAGAAAAATAACAATTGTTTTGGTCTTCTGCTCTCTATCATTTCCACACCTGCTTCACTGTTGAATAGGAAAGATAGTGTATATGGACAGACTTCAGTCTAACATGAATATGAATAACATTATTTTATTGTATATATTTATAAATACACCGGATCAATATCTATTTTATTATTTATTTAATTTTACATATTAAGATTGTTTATGTATTAACTTTTGTAGAGATTAGAGGAGAAAACTATATTTCAAGTAAATCAGATGAGAGATAACAAATGTTAATTTTTGATTAATGATTAAAGTCAATTTTTTTTTTTTTTTTTTGTGATTAACCCTTTTTAATTTTTGATGATTACAGTCATAAAACCTTTTTACTTTCTCGAATCCTAATTTTTTATTTATATTATAAGACTTACATGAATGATTATCAGTTAATTTTTCATTAAATAAGGATTACATAAATGATTGGAGACTTGCATGAATGATTAAAGTTAGGGTTTGATGATGAACCATGTTTTACTTTTTGTGATTAAAGTCATAAACTCTTTTTATTTTCTCAAACCCTAATTTTTCATTTATATCATGAAACTTGCATGAATGATTACTAACTAATTTTATAAAACCCTAAATAACACTTTTTTTATGATGAATTGTCAATATCAATTTAGATATGTAGTTTTTGGATGATTTTTTAAAGCATACGATTTTGTTTGTTTACTAATATGAAAAAGAAATTGGAAAAAATAAATAATTTTTTTGTTTGATTTGTAAGAAAATCTAATAAGATAATGAAAAATATTGATGTAATGACTGAATGTTTGACAATATTTTTATGATTAAATTATGATTGCATGAATGATTAGAGATTTATCGATTTTTTATGGAAAAAAGTTAGGGTTGAGAGAGTAACAAAAAGAACAGAATGAAAAATATTAATGTGGTGATTGAATGTCTTACAATATTTTTATGATTAAATTAGAATTGCATGAATTATTATAAAATTTTTAATTTTTTATGGAGAAAAATAAGGGTTTAAAAGTGTAAAAAAAGGTTTATGTTATAAATGACATTTTAATTAATAATTGATGGGTATACTTATAAAATATTTATCTTTTTAGTAATTTTACTTAAAAGTAATACTGTATGTTTAAAAAAAAAACAAATGCTAATTTGAGATGTACATACAATTTTTAAGAGATGGGAATATCGCCACTCCAAATATATTCTCAATCTTAATTTTTCATCATAAAAAATTGCAACATAAACAAATATATCTATCTCAAATCTATTTTATACTCAAAACTTTCTAACTATGGGATATTTCTAAATAGCCCTCCAACTTTTGCTCATAATATGAAAATACTCTCCATAGTTTCGTAATTAACAATTTCCGTTGGTTTTTTCATTAAAACGTTGACACTGACACATACAGAGCAGTAAATGATTTCTTTGCCATTGATTTAAATTTAATTAAAATAAAATTAAAAAATAAAATAAATTTAATTAAAATCAAAATTAAAATCAAAATTATAAAAAAAATTATAAAAAAAATCTCTACCATCCATATCTGAAATAGACAATGAGAGATCAAAATCAATTAAATAATTTATTAAATTATTAAATAAAAATTAAAAAATTAAAAAGTAAAAAAGCATTGATCTCCACCATCCATTTTTGATATGGATAGTAAGAGATCAAAATCAATAATAATTTTATTAAACAAAAATAAAAAAAAAACTGAAAAAAGAAAGAACATCAAAAATTTAAAAAAAAAATTATTTCCAGCCAAAACCACAATCATGTCTTCTTCTCCGCTCAATCAAACCAAACCACATCAAGGAAAAAAAAAAAATGAAGTCAATGATGTCTGGTACTGAGCTTAAAATAGTAACGACGGTGGCGGCGGTAGGGTGGTGAGATGTGAGTGCTGCAGGCTTATAGAGGAATGCACACCGGCCTACATTGGGAGAGAGAGGACGGTGACTTGGCTTGGGTTTTGATGGGTTGATGATGTCTAGTGCTGCGGACTGATGGAGGAGTGCACGCCGACCTACGACGACGGTCCAAAGTCTAGTGCTGCGGGTTGGGGGGGGTTGATAATGTCTGGTGCTACGGGTTGGTATGACGACAACCCAAAGTCTAGTCAATGATTCATGATGCTGTGGGCTGGTGGGTGGATGATGTCTTCAGAACTTATGGATGAAAGGGTGGAGAGATAACGGTTGTGATGTTGACTTGGTAGAGAGAGAGAGAGAGAGAGAGGATGGTGACTTATGGATAGAGGTTGCAGAGAGGGAGGGACGGTGACTTATGGATGGAGGTTGCGGAGAGAGAGAGATGGTGGGCTACCGGTTTTTGTTTATATTTTTAAAATTTTTAATTTGATCTCTACCGTCTATATGTGGAGATCAATAATTCTTTTAATAATATTATTTTTGGTTTTTTATTTTTTTATTAATTAATATTTATTTATCAGCTTCATTTATTATTGTACCTTTCCATTACTAATGGCCTCTACTGGAATGGGTGATGGCAGGATGTCATTTGCTTATTTAATTAAATTGTGGGGTAGAAAAATGCTAATTATGAAACTACGAAGAGTATTTACATATTATGAGCAAAATTTGGCAGGCTATTTAAAAATATCCCTTCATGTTATTAGTTACTTGTTAGATACATCTCCTTCTCGATTCAACTTAAAATTCAAAATGATTTTCCTTAAACTAATCAAAACAATTACAATAAACTTCATTAAAACTTCAAACATGCATAAAAAATTTGTAACTTCAAAAATAATTTCATAACCTGCATATCAAGTTCATTAAATGTGTTATAGTTGAAATCTCAAACAAGAAAAAAAAACAAAGAAAAAAAAAATATAATTCTTTTTTTTTTTATAAAAAAAAAAAATAAAAGTTGTCACCTTCAGCCTTGAGCAAACAACAATGAGGACAAGAAGATGAAATTAAAGGTGAACCAAAAACCAGATTCCATGTGAACTTGTAAAAGATGAAGTTATTGTCAATTACTGTAGCTCTTATGGTGCTAGATGCATGGAGTTTGGCTTTGCAAAGATAGATGATGCAAAAGATTTAAGCACTAACTTAGTTCAGATCTGGATTTCAAAGAAAGAGAGAAGGGAAAGGTTGAAGGAGGAAGAAGAGGTGAGAATGCGTAAACGAGAATGAGAGAAGGGACGGCTAGGGTTAGAAATGATGAGTGAATGTGATTTTAGGTTATTTTTTGCCTTTTATATTTTCCATTTTTTTAAATGGTTAGTTTCCAGTTTGAGTCGTTTTTTTGATCCAAAACAGACCCAAAATTGAAAACAACTGGTTTTACAAATTAAAAACCAACCTATCCCAAAATATAAATGAAAACTGACATTTTCAAGCCTGTTCTGGCAGGATCAGTCCCGGTTTTTTTGCCCATCTCTAATAAGGGCATAGTATACAATAGTTTATGGGTACCACAATTCCAAATGTGCCCATCTAAGATAAATATTTTCAAATTTATAAACAAAACAACTGAGAATGGATTTAAAATGTGGAAGAGAGAATAAAAACTAATAGAATTAAATCCTAGAAATTGAATTAAATCCTTTTAAGTCAACTAATAACATAAGATTGGATTGTGACGGTGAAATTGAGTGGCTAGTATTCCAAGTGTCCAACCATTTACTCAAATTCAGCCATGTTCTTTATTCTTCGTGCAATTTATTTAAGTGTTAATATTAGTTCTCTTTGTTTTAATTTCCAAATTAATCATCTTAATTTCTTTATTATATTTAAAGAACATTGAATAATTAAAACTAGCCACGTATCTAAACAAACTCCTGTGGGTTCAACGCTCGTATTTGCTCACTATACTCATATATCGACTCGTGCACTTGTGAGTTGTGAGAACTAAATTTTGTTTATCACTTTGTGAGGCTATTAAACCTATCTAGCTAGAAGAGGTTCAAGTATTAACTAGATGAAACGATACTAAAGATATGTACGGTGACTAACTAGAAGGAAACTCCATTTCAAGCATTTTGGTACTTACAATAGCAAGAAAGATAACAAGAGTTTCACAAATACATATAAGCAGACTTATTTGATGTAAATATAAAGGTTGAAACTTTATTCACTATTTCCAATTATACTTGATAGGGACAAGGATAAGAGGAGTCTTTTTTTTTTTGGTACTTTTTTAACGGTTGGTATAAGCCTAGGGATTAGCCCAAGTGTGATGCGACTCTGATAGCACGGCTTGAGGAGCAGCTTCTAAGTGACAAGGATCGACCTTGACCTGTGGGGAAATAAACCTACATAAAGTAAGGGACATACAATTTGAACCCATGACTTATGACATTATGGATGGGAGCTGGCGTGTTAACCACTATAGCAACCCCACTTTGTGCAAGAGGAGTCTTCTTATGAACAAAGAGCCAAAACTCCTCTTCCTTGTTGATATCCTTTCTCTCTATCCTAGTAGGCAGCTCCCAATCAAAATGATAGAGAAGATTCCCAAACAGAAAACTTAAGAGCTGTAGATGCCATTGTTATTCCAGGACAAATCCTCTTTCTAGCACCAAAGGATAACAACTCAAAACTCTGAAATCAATGGCCTCATCTTTAAATTTTTCTGGATAGAATTCTTCACAGTTTTTCCAGGTTCTCGAATCTTGGCCAATCGCAAAAGCATTTATTTGGACTTTTGTGTTGGGATAAATATTATAGCTTAATGTGTTGGACGACTAGGTGTGAGATTAAACATACAGATGGTGGGTGCAACCTAGGAGTTTCTTTGATTACCATTTTGGCATTTTCAAGTACTTGATGTTTTCACAAACTATATATTTCTTCAAGAAATGGTTTGTTAATGTTCCCAACAAAGCTTCGGATTTCATGTTGTAGCTTTTATATCACTTTAGGGTTCTTCATTAGCTTAGTCATGCCTGTGACACAACGGTAATTGAACTGGCGTCAATTGCTATAAGAAATATATTCTGAGATGTGGACATGTACATAAAGAAAAATACCAAAATGTGTTTGTCAATGGAAAAATTATCTTCATGTACACCCACACACACACGAGTATACAAACACATACGCAGACAATGATTTATAAAAGAAATTTTTTTATCAAAAATGAAACACGTAAAAGAAAAAATGAAAGTAAACTACATGAGACCACCGGAAGTAAGGCCTCAAACACGTGGATACTAAGTTTTGTTATTATAACAAGGAACCCTTTCTTTGATGGTCAAAGGTATTAAAACTAATGGTTGATCTTAATTTTATGTAATGATAAAAATGCCCTCACATTTTTATTTAAAAAAAAATAAAAAATTTAAAATTTAAAAAAATGAAAAATAAATTTAAAAATAAAAAAATATTAAAAATGGAAAAAAAAAAGGAAAAATTAATACTTATTAAAAAAACAAATGGATCTTCACCGTCCATCTCTAAGATGAACGATAGAGATCAATTGATGTATAAAAGGAAAAAACGTTAAAGACAAAATACATGTTAAAAACGAGGTCAACTGATGTAAAAAGTGTTAATAAAGAAGAATAAAGATATGACCACGGATGTGGTTGATAATACATTTTGGCATGTTGGACCTGCAAAATTAAAATATATGAAGAAACTGACTTTAAATCCAATTTTGTCTAAGTATAAAAGGTGTATGAAGAGAAGATAAATAATGTAATAAGCCTAATAAATTATATGAACACATATCCAAGGGAATCTTGAGCCAAAGAAAAATCTTCGAGCATGATTTTTCATTTTACTAATAATATTAGTAGTTTTATTGTTGCAAATCAAAACACTTATGGCATAAAATAAATTATTCTAACCCTATTCCTTTTAGCTTTGTACTTTTCTTTCATTTACATCAAAGGCCGGTATGGCTTTGGATTTTGACATATGAAAGAGGTTATTAGTAATTTAAAATGACTTTTAGACTCATGTTATTACTTTTTCTTTTGACTATATCACTTTTATAGCATTGAAAACAAATCCTAAGATAATGCCCGATGTACGTAGGTCGAGAAAAAATTACATCCACATTTAGACTTTATTACCAATACACTATCAACATTCATTTATTCTAATCAACGTATAAATTCAAGATTAGCAAAAACCTTATCAAAATGTTCATTTATTTTAAACAATTGAAATATTCACCCTTTAATCCACAATAGGAAGGGTGAGCTTTATTAAGCATGCACTATAAGCTTCCTTGATTTCACTTGTCCCTTGGTGCCCCTTTTGCTCAAATAAAGAATTAACAATTTGGTAAAACATTTTTATCCCGTAGTAATCTAGAGTATTTCTTTATGGTTCATTTTATGTTATCTATACTTGAACTGGATTTACTTTTTATAGAAATAGGGATGAAACCGTTGTAGTTTATGCTAAAGCTAGATATTGACCTCCTAAATAAAATATATAATTTCATTCATTTATAAAGTTGATTGGGTTTTAACTAATATTGTAAAACTCATTAATCACTACTCGATTGATGACCCAACGAGTATCAAGTACATGACTACTAAGTGAGTATTCAGTTTAACCGTCGGTCAACGGTTAACTCGTTGTATGTCGATCAACTTTGATTAAATTTGTAAAAAATAAAAATAAAATTAAATAATAAAAAAAATTAAAAAAATTTTCATAGGATTAAAATACAATCATATGACCACAAAACATGATAAATCCATATAAATTAAAATCACAAAATCAATTAAACCCATACAAATTAAAACCAACTAAATCAATATAAATTAATATCACAAAATCAATTAAGCCCACTGATGCATCAAGTGGGAAGAAATTAAAAAGCCCAAATGATATCAATGATTCAAAAAGCCCAACATTTAGTGGCCCAATTATTAATCCAATGGTGTTGCCTGTTTAATGTCCCCATTTGATTTAAAAATGAAAATATAAAAAAGTAGATAGTGGACAATGTCCACCAAAATCGATGGACTTTTAAAAGAAAGAAAATCAAGTGTTGCAGAAAGAAGCCGGGAGAAGCCAACCAGAAGTGAGGGAGAGGTGTGGGTGAAGTTGGTGAAGCTAAAGAGAGGAGAGTTAGAGAGAGAGAGAAGGAAGAACCAAGATAGGAAAAGAAAGAAAAATCAAGGAGAGATAGGTAGACAAAATAAGCTCCAATCTCACCTTGTGCGAGAATTTCTAAGATTTGTATTCCATATACATTTTTTAAAATTAATTGATAAATAAACTTTGAACTGTCATTCTCTCTTTAAAATGTGAATCTCACTTTGCATGTGGAAGATTTGAGCTTATTAAAGATTTAGATTTTAATTTGCATGTTGAAGATTTGGGTTTGTAATTAAGGTTTGTGTTAGTGTCGGGCTGAGTTGACCAAGTTGGACTAACACAATGAGCATTTACTGGAGGCGAGTAGAACCCCCGATTTGTGGGTTCTCGGATCCACGGAATGCTAGTTCAATAGAACTTGGTAAAGTTGGGTGAGTTCTATAACACTGGATAAATTTTTATTTTTATTTGTTTTTGTAATTCCATTTTATTCTTTTTAATTCTTTGAAAACAAATTACCTATTTACCCTTTTGCCACCCTCACACCTAGTAATCCAAACATTTAACCATTTTGTCAAGATTAGCTTTTTGTAATAATGACAAGATTTCATGTAATTTTAGTAATTAAAGGTTAGGGTACTTTTTTCCAAGTACACCTAAAAAAATTTTAAAAATAAAAGTTGTCTCTCATAATTACTCTACAACTATATTCTAAATCCTAAAAGTATATATGTTTAGTAATACATTGATCCTCACCTTTAAAACAAAACTAGCATGAAAACAAGTTCAAAAAAAAAAAAAAGAAGAAAAAGAAAATAAAAATATTAGCTGTCTCTGGTGAATGAAGGCATATCTAGCACCGCCCCCCTAATAATAATAATAAAACTTTCTTTAGTAAAATGCAAGGCAATTAGATTCTAGTGATATGCCGCCTTCACATCTACACCTTAAAGTTGGGTTTGAGTCATGTTTCATTTTTTTTAAACTCGAATTAATTAAAATATTTCAAACATATATATAAGACAAATATAATTTAAAATGATAAAGAAAAACGACAATAAAGTAATCTCCAACTAGATTTATGATTAGGTTAGTTGAGTATAGTCCTTTTAACATCAATAATTCTCACTGAATTAATATCTTCCTCCAACTCTAATTATTGCTTATGCTTCATCACCCACCTAATCTTACATACACATGTGAACCAATATTTATAAGAAAGCCCTTTGATAATTGCCTTATTAGCATCATGACTCTAAACATGGAACTTCTATGTGAAAACATTTGAGGGTGAGAATATTGTTGCTCATGTCTACAGTAAATAACAAAGTATTGAAGCTTTATTAACTGTTGCCGAAAATAGAGTGCAATTAATAACGTAAAGCAAACTATTTTATTTTGCTTTTCATAGTCATTCCATCTACTAAAAATTTCACAAATTGAATTAGGAAAAAGTGCGATATCATGATTTACATAATAGTTATTGTTACATCCAAAATTAAGCCGATTAAACACATCAGTCAGGTCAATGCACAAAGTAGGGGCCAGTAAATAATCAAGAATGAGCCGAACCATGTCATATATATATGTATGTATGTATGTATGTATGTATGTATGTATGTATGTATAAAAGTGTAAAATCAATCAGTTGGCCATACAAAAACTTCTAGGTTAGAAAGGAGATTTCCCTTGAAACCTTTCGGCCTTCAAAACCTACCCATACGGAAACGAACACTCTTCCGAGTAATGGGCCAGGTCAGTTTGGCCAGCTAGTCCATAAGCCTAGCGTAACTTTAGTAGGGTAAAATATAACTTGTCAGCCACCTTTGAGCCAGTGAAGCTTAAGACCTCCCTATCCACCAAGTCTATTGATCCCAATCAAGGGGCCGGATCACTGACACCCCCAACCTCTAACAAGCATTAAATAAATTATAAAATGCCCACTTATTAAATGAACCTAATTACATCTACCCACGTCATTAAAGAAGTGTGATGGTTAATCCACCTGATAATTTAGAGATTAGTTGACTTGGTAGGTGGCTAATTACGAGGGTTTAGTCCATATGACACGACAAGTGGTATAAAACATACTCATGTTTCTCCCATGTCGGCACATCGATTCATGCTTATAAATTGATGCTCCATTTTTTCACAAGGGCAATACTTCATTCACTCTCACTCTAGAACTCTCTCTCTCTGAATTTTTTTTACTTTCCATACAACCACATACTACCTTAAACGTCGAAGTGTGAAATATTTGTGCACTTATCATGATCTTTTTGTAAGTAGGTTCCACTGACTCATACATAGAGGTTATTTGTTTTTACCCATTTGTAACTTAATTGTATTAAATTATATTCATTAAGCTATTTTTGTTTATTGTTTTTAAGTAGTTAAATCACTTAAAGCTATCTAAAAAGAAATGAAAAAAAAAGGGTTAAAATTATTGATTTCTAACTTAACTACAAATCACTTAGTGATATTTAAAATATTTTAATACAAATTCATCCTTCCCAAAGTAATATATTTTTTATTTTATTCTAATTAATTCTATATTATAAATATTTTCTCTTCTTTTTACCCTAATACTGATATGAAACATCTTTTAAAAAACTCTCTCATTCCAAACTTTTTTAAAATTGTACTGGTGTATTTTAATTTATAATTTAAATATTTACTTTTGTAGTTGCTTTTTAAATACAATTCAACTCATAGACCATTTCATTATATTTTTTAAATATATAAATATCATTAACTTTACTATACCTTTTAATCATATTTTAATTACGAATAAATATTACTGATAATTATTTATGTTTTATTGTTTCTATCATATTAAATAAAACTTCCTAAAAACTAATAATAAAAAGGACATAAATATCAAAGTACTAATTTTTAAACAACTTTAATTTTAAAACCAAATAGTTTACAAGATATTCAAAAGTGAGGGACTAAAAAAAAAAAGAAATTTATTTAGATTTCAATCAAACTCATCACTGTCCATCTGATCTTCCACACTGGCCAATTAAGATTAAGTGGCCACAGTTACAACACAGCGTCTAAACCGTCCAACCTAATTTGTCCAGTCAGCTTTGATCAATCTAAATTTTAACTTCATTGTTGCCCCATGTTTGGTGCTGATAGTGACAAAAGATGTATATAACATCTTATTTGGTCACATTTAACCTAATTTTATTTTTTTATACTATTTCATCTAGGTTTAATTATTTAACTTTTCTTGGTTTTGATTATTCAAATGGATTAAATTGAATTTCTAATAAAATCAACCTCTTAACCGACTGTCAAACTCATCATTGTCCATCTTGTCTTCCACATCAGCCAATTAAGATCAATTGGCCACCATTACAACACATCCTCTAAACCGTCCAACGAAATTTGTCAGCTTCGATCAATCTAAATTTTGACTTAATTGTTGCCCGATATTTTGGGGTTAGATAGTGACAAAAGATATATATAACCTTTTATTTGGTCACATTTAACATAATTTTATTTAATTTTACTAATTTTTTTATACTATTTCATTTAAGTTTAATTAATTAACTTTTCTTGGTTTTGATTATTCGGATGAATTAGATTGAATTTAAAATTAAATCATAGAGCTAACCTATGTAAATAACACCACTGTAGACCCTATCCTCCATTCCCCTCCATAATTTAAGAACCACACTGATAATACAAAGAAAGTAAACACAAGATGATGCTCTGTTCTTAGCAGTCCTAATCAGAAACATGTTTGGCGACGGCGATAAACCAGAATTCTAAGTTTGTGGTACTCCTTTCTTGTATGGTTTGTGTGGCCTAGAATTTAACTATTTTTATGCACGTTTAGTTTGTGTTTCTCCTTTTGTGAAATTTGTGGTCCATCGTTGGAAGTACGTGGGTTTGTGGGGACAAGAATTGGGTTTTCCATTTTATATTTTCGTGGGAGCAGGTTTAGGTGTGTGGTTGTAAGATTTTTGTTCGCCAGTGGCTGACAACTTAAGAAATAAGAATTTAGATGGTGCCTTCTTTCTTTCTTTCTTTCTTTTTTTATTTTTATTTTTATTTATTTATTTATTTATTTTTAATATTAAGCGCTTAATTTAAGTAAGATTTGAATAAGTTTTGATATTTAATATTATTGTGTCTAAAAATAGCAAGGGGCCAAAAATCTAATAAGGGCCTAATAGGCTAATGAGCCCAAAGGCCTAGATGAAAAATGAAGCAATGTAAAGCCCATCACACCTTGATTTGGTAGCAAAATGTCACGGTAGCAAAACACTAAACGAGTCCAATTGCGCCCAAGACATTTAATTTGCTCAGATCAAGAAGCTTGCATAAGGCACAACTTGAGATCGTAGTTATAAAGTAGTAGCTCATAACAAGTCCTTAATTTGCCACTTCTTTAATAGTGAGAAAGACCCGAAAATAGAAAATTTTTTAATAATTGGTAGAAGTTGATATATTTCCTTATTTCAATAAAACTCAGGAAATCGTTGAGTTTTTATCGAGTTCTTGGTGTTTTGTGTTCCATCGATCTGAGAACTCCTAAATCAAGCTTTTTACTAGCCTCAAGAGAGTACTTGGCCCAACTCGGTCAAATTAGGTTACTAGGCCTAAGCAACTACTCTATTTCTGCTTCTACTTTGTTCCTTTGTCTCTAGTTAATTCTTTTGTTTGAGATGCCAGTAGAAAAGAGTTTAAATACCTAGTAGTAATTATAGAGAAAAACCAAGTTGTTATATGTTGAAATTACAGAGATTGAGAAGGTGAGGAATCAGTCAAAGGTTAAAGAAAGCAAAAAAGGAAAAGCTGCTGGTGGCTTCTCTCTCAAGAAGTTTGATTTCCTTCTCTGACAATCATGTCGCTGAACACACTAAATTGAAACTAAAACGCTAATCATATAAGCACATAAACAGTTAGGCTGCACTATACACATAAACTCTCTTTTATAAACCCTCTCTCATAAACACATTACACGTTAAAATAAAAAATGGCTTACTTGAACCTGAAAATGGTTTCAATCAAAACTAAAACTAAAACCGAAATCGAAATCTGTCCTCAACTATTATTAGTTTATTGTTGGTTACTTTTCAGTTCTCATTTTAAGTAATAAACCTTGTAAGTATATGAATCTTATTAATGTTATGTAGTGGTTGCGGGATCGTGTCCACAGGGATGTGAAAATGGATTACCAAATTAGTACTAGATAAAAATAAATAAAAACAAATAAAAGTGTGTTAGGATTTTGAATTTTACTTAGATATAGAAATTAATTATCAAAGCATCGAAGATTTATCGGTTGTGTTTGTCGTTAGTTTGTTACTAATCATCTCAGTACATCTTTTCTGACAATGAATTCAACATACTCTTGACCACTGACACCTATCTCTCGAGAGCTATCAAATGAATGAGAGCTCATTAGATTCAAAATAATCTACCATTTAAATTGGATTGATAGTTTTGTGAGATACTCGGTTGTCATTTGAGTATGACCCGACTATCACACGAGTTACCTATGTCCCTTTCCTAACCGAGTGTAGGCATTTTATCGATCATTTTATCTACTATTCCTTCTGGTGTCAACACATAAGCTCAAATTATGCATATGGTGACCAATCACATACAAGCATTAAGTTTTAAAATCTCTACTCAACATACACAACATCGTAAAGCAACAACAATAAACTATATTAACATTAAAAATTAATATTCGTCATTATCCCAACACAACATGAATTTTATGGCTACATGCAACGGAAATAATAACAACAAACATAAGCGAAGTTAAAGAAACAACCAATTTCTCTCTTCCAAGTTCTAATCGTTGCATCATATTCTCCATTCATGTCGTGTTTTCTTTCTAAAGTATACAAACAAACAAAGTAAACACAAGATGATGCTCTGTCCTTAGTAGCCCTGATCAGAAACGTATTTGGCAATAGCAATGAACCAGAATTCTAAGTTTGTGGTACTCCTTTCTTGTATGGTTTGTGTGGCCTAGAATTCAACTTTTTTTTATGAATGTTTAGTTTGTGTTTAAATTTGTGGTCCATCGTTGGAAGTACGTGGGTTTGTGGGGACAAGAATTGGGTTTTCCATTTTATATTTTCGTGGGAGCAGGTTTAGGTGTGTGGTTGTAAGATTTTTGTTCGCCAGTGATTAACAATTTAAGAAATAAGAATTTCGATGGTGCCTTCTCTTTTTTTCTTAAAAAAAATATTAAGTGCTTAATTTAAGTAAGATTTGAATAAGTTTTGATATTTAATATTGTTGTGTCTAAAAATAGCAAAGGGCCAAAAATCTAATAAAGGCCTAATAGGCTAATGAGCCCAAAGGCCTAGATGAAAAATGAAGCAATGTGAAGCCCATCGCACCTTGATTTGGTAGCAAAATGTCACAATAGCAGAAACACTAAACGAGTTCAGTTGTGCCAAGACAGTTAATTTGCTCAGATCAAGAAGCTTGCATAAGGCACGACTTGAGATTGCAGTTATAAAGCAATAGCTCATAACAAGTCCTTAATTTGCCACTTCTTTAATAGTGAGAAAGACTTGAAAATAGAAAATATTTTAATAATTGGTAGAAGTTGATATATTTCCTTATTTCAATAAAACTCAAGAAATCGTTAAGTTCTTATCGAGTTCTTGGTGTTTTGTGTTCCATCGATCTGAGAACTCCTAAGTCAGGCTTTTTACTAGCGTCAGGAGAGTACTTGGCCCAACACAGTCAAATTAGGTTACTAGGCCTAAGCAACTACTCTATTTCTACTTCTACTTTGTCCCTTTGTCTCTGGTTAATTCTTCTGTTTGAGATGCGAGTAGAAAAGAGTTTAAATACATAGTAGTAATTATAGAGAAAAACCAAGTTATTATATGTTGAAATTACAGAGATTGAGAAGGTGAGGAATCAGTCAAAGGTTAAAGAAAGCAAAAAAGGAAAAGCTGGTGGTGGCTTCTCTCTCAAGAAGTTTGATTTCCTTCTCTGACAATCATGTCGCTGAACATACTAAATTGAAATTGAAACGCTGATCATATAAGCACACAAACAGTTAGGCTGCACTATACACATAAACTCTCTTTTATAAACCCTCTCTCATAAACACATTACATGCTAAAATAAAAAATGGCTTATCATAACCTGAAAATGGCTTCGATGAAAACTAAAACTAAAACTGAAATCGAAATCTGTCCTCAACTGTTATTAGTTTATTGTTGGTTACTTTTCAGTTCTCATTTTAAGTAATAAACCTTGTAAGTATATGAATCTTATTAATGTCATGTAGTGGTTGCGGGATCGTGTCTACAGAGATGTGGGAATGGATTACCAAATTAGTCCTAGATAAAAATAAACAAAAACAAATAAAAGTGTGTTAGGATTTTAGATTTTACTTAGATATAGAAATTAATTATCAAAGCATCGAAGATTTATCGGTTGTGTTTGTCGTTAGTTTATCACTAATCCTCTTAGTACATCTTTTCTGACAATGAATTCAACATACTCTTGACCACTAACACCTATCTCTCGAGAGCTATCAAATGAATGAGAGCTTATTAGATTCAAAATAATCTGCAATCTAAATTGGATTGGTATTTTTGTGAGATACTCGGTTGTCATTTGAGTATGACCCGACTATCACACGAGTTACCTATGTCCCTTTCCTAACCGAGTGTAGGCATTTTATCGATCATTTTATCTACTATTCCTTTTGATGTCAACACATAAGCTCAAATTATGTATATGGTGACCAATCACATACAAGCATTAAGTTTTAAAATCCCTACGCAACATACACAACATCGTAAAGCAACAACAATAAACTATTTTAACATTAAAAATCAATATTCGTCATTATCCTAACACAACATGAATTTTATGGCTACATATAATGGAAATAGTTACAAGAAACATAAGAGAAGTTAAAGAAACAACCAATTTCTCTCTTCCAAGTTCTAACCGTTATGTCATCTTCTCCATTCATGTCGTGTTTTCTTTCTAAAGTATAAGTGTAGGATGTTGGTAGGTGATGTTTTAAAGGTGAAATGAAAGTATTTAAAGTAAGAATCAAGGGTGAGAGAAGGGGCATGAGAGCCCTATTCTCAACTCCTCAAATCTCTAAAATGTGAGCTTTGGTCTCATTTTAAAGATTTGGAATTTAGGACAAGGATTGAAGTGTGAAATGTCAAAAATACCCTTGAAAATGCTCTTTTTCACATTGTTGGAATGGGTTGGCAACATGTGGCACTTCTTGGCGCATTGCTTGGTATGTAAGCGTGTTGATAGGCCAACTTTGACCCTTGATTACTAAAATGGTCATATATTTCACTACGTATCTCTGATTCATGAATTGTTAGTTGCTATGGAAAACAGACATTCGTAACTTTAATTTGATAGGTTATAGCTCACACAACTCAAATTGATGACTCCACACGAGCTCTCACAATTTAACCCATCTTTCATACTCGAAAATCCATGATTAAGCCATTTTTTTCACAAGATCCAAACCCAACTTCCTTTTTTTTTTTTTCACTTGAGTTCACATCAAATCTTTTCTAATTAAGCGTACATACCATTTAGGGATTTATTCCTTAAAAAAAATTAAAAAAAACACATAAAAACACTCGAAAATAATGACAAAGATATAGATTTGGAGACACAAATCTTCACTAAAAATGTCTTTATCATTCATCGCTTTCCTATCTCTTGGCAAAAAGACCACTAGACAAGGTTGTGTTTATGTTTGATATTAGATGAAACTAAAACTAAAAACAACAAGTAACAAGTAAAAGAGGAGAATGCGAGGGTGGAATTGAGAGAGAGGAGAAGATAAGGGGACTAGGTAAAGAGAGTAAATGAACAAGAGAGAGGAAGTTAGGGATTTTGACTTTGAGCCGAAAATAATGAAATTTTGAATTTATATAGTCATTATTATTATTAAATGTTATATCATTAATTTTACTAATTAAAATGCCATGGACCATGAGCAAGATACATTACACAAAATTATTATAGCACACCTATGTAAAAAATTATATATATATGTAATAGTGAATTCTAACAACTATCATTAGATTTTATTGCATTCAAGTCAAGCAAAACATATTTCAAGAATCTAGAAATACCTTCTAAATTTGAGCCATGAAGCCAGGAAATGTTATAATGAAATTAAAGAATGAATACAATATTCATGGAAACCACTCCATTTGTCCTCTGTTCTACTTTCCATAGCATTTAACAGGTTCATTTATTAAGTAAGGTGTGGTTTATATAGAAATGACAGTTTGGTAATACCTCCTGACATTTATAGAAACATCAATTTACGCTCTTAAATTTCAAAAATAATAATTTTCGCCCCTATTATCTCACAATTGTTAATGTTTGTAGAGGGGATTGTATTTTGATTCTATGAAAAGCTTTTTAATTTCCTTTACAAGTTTGATCATCGATCAACTGATTAACTATTGACTGATAGTCAAACCGAGTACTTGTTGAGTGGTCGAGTACTCCAAAGTCGCCAACTAAGTAGCTAGTTTTGAAACATTGGGAAAAAGGAAAATAACTTCACCAAACAGGAAGTTTCATATAATGTATAAAAGATCTCTTCGAATGGAAAACTATTAGAATTGTATTATAAGTCAAATATGGAAACGATTAATTATAGTTTGATTTAGTATCTAAATGTTTAATATAATTTCATGTAAAGTAGGAAAAATAAATCTTAGTTCATTCTATACTGTAGCAACTAAATTGTATATAAATAAGGAACCCTAACACTATACAAATGGTCCTTTGCATATACAACAGGTATTGGGCATCACTACAAGCCTGCTTACATCCCGAAAGAGCTCTTATACGATTGTTAGCAACCCTTCTCCTAATAGAAACTCTATTAAACCCAGTTTTTTTAAATAATAATATAACCATGGACGTAGATATTATCCTTTGGGTCAAACCATGTTAAAATTCCGCTTGCCTCCTTCATCACTTCCTCTTTCTCTTTCATTCCTCTATTATTTTACTATATTTATTTGTGGTTGTTCTATTTTTCTTTATCATATTAATACCGTCGCCAGATTTCATTAAACACCCTGAATTTCATACTTTCATCATTTTTACATTAATCTAGTTGTTGAACGATTTTTGAGGTCAACAATTTGGCGCAAGAGAAAGGGCTAAAAGTCTGGTTTTATCAACCTTAATATCAGGTTTACTTTTCCTTTGTTTATTTGATAACTATTGGCCAGCTTGTCTCAAACGTAGGGTACCAGTGGTCCTCATAAAAGTGCGTGTTTAGGTTCTATCCTTAGCATGGATGAAGAATATGACTCAATGCGAGATGCGTTAGATGTTAGGAATTAGAAAGAAGTGGATCATAACCAAGATTGGCTTAATCCTATCCTTGTAGCAGATCAACAGCAGGGGGTTGTATAAGGTACACTTTTGGTCAATATAACACTTGAACTAATAGGCATTCCAACTCCTAAGTCAAGGTAAACCAATAAGGCATAATAAAAGAGACTTTGCATACTTTGACTTGGACCATCCAAACATTCATTCAGGGTTAGAATGCAAATTCCCCCCAACATGAAAGACAACAAACAAACTATCATTCTTCTTAATAGGTGGATAGAGAAGGGGCTCGTGATTAAGGTATGTAGCTAGTACTCGTTAGGCGCCTGTGTTCCCAAGCCGACACTTAGCAAGTAAAGACCAAGGGTATGATATGAATGTTAGAGTAATCGAGGGATTATAGGGCAACCCAACTAATTTATGGGTGCTACTCAGAAGGCTGGATTGCTTAAAGAAACATAGGGGTAAGAATCAAGATCGACTTTAGGAAATGAATCCATTAAACAAAGAACTTACTAATGAATCATTATTGAAGCATTTCAAAATGCCAACCATCACCCCCTACAATGGAAAAACGGACCTATATGATCACCTGAATGCTTTCAATAAGTAGATGGACAACTAGTGATAATGTGCAATATAGGTGTTTTCCAACTACTTTAGGAAAATCACTGTGAAAGTGGTTTAAGAAAGTTCCAGCGAAAAGGATAATGAGTTGGAAACAATGTCAAGAATAGTTTTTACAGCACTACCATGCCTCCAGGAGACAACATATGCCATCTTGCCATATAACAATGTTTTATCAAAAGACACGAGAATCACTTAAGGATTACATGGCTCACTTCTGCAAGGAGTTGAAATATATTGATAACCCTTAAGCTGAAAGCATTCTCATGGCAATATCGGTAGGTGAACTATATTGATAACCCCTAAGCTGAAAGCATTCTCATGGCAATATCAGTAGGCTTAAACAAAAATAGGAAGCTTTATCACAGTATATACAAGAACCCTAATTGGACCTTTTCGAGATTTTTATGGTCGAGCTGCCATTAATATCTAGTTAGATGAGTCATTGGATGTTTTGATTTGCAAGCTTTAGAAAGATTCAAGCAAGTGCAAGCCAAAGAAAATAAAGGGTGACTGTGTGAAAAGCAGCTTGAAGAATACACCTTCTTTCATAGAGATCAAACCTGTCTTTTGGTCAACATAGCAAGAAGGGTAGTACAAATGATGAGTAAGGGAGTTTTGACTGTTGCTATAACACCTAGCATAGCTGACGGATACTCAGAAAAGAATCTACATGGTCAAGAGAAATCGAGAGAATTTTGGCAAGCCTTTACTAATTCGTGCCTCTAAAGGAATATGGAATCATATATAACTATCTTTTGCCATTTAAAGCACACTTCATAAGTGATCTAATGCAATTGATGTAGACTACATAGGAGCAACACCTGTATTTTCAAGACGTCAATGGTACAGGACCAATTCAAAGTATCAAATACAAACTCTGAATTAGGAACAACACTTCATGTTCAGCTTGCCACCAAGTAATACAAACATCTTTTTGATCGATAGCATAAGCTATCCAATCTTCGGGGACAAGCACTGTAGTCAGATGAAATTGTTTTCCTTTCTTTACTTACTCATTATTGAAAACAAGGCTTGTCACCCCTTACAAGATAAAAATAAAACATTTTATAAAAAACATGTTAAATTACTGACCATTAAGTAAAACCAAGTTGAAAAAAATGAATGACTAAGATATAAAATCTTACTAACAAGCTCATCTCGTGGATTAAGCATCTAGACTCATCAATCAGAGGGGACTAGAGTCGTTTCGTCGAGAGGCTGATAACAGAAAAATATACCATTTTTTAGTATTCATAAATCGAGCTTTTGTTATAAGAACTTGAGTAATTTATGATGCTTTTCATTAATTTTGAGGATTTTGTGTAGATTATGAAAAATATGGGCAAGTTGGAAATTATAGTGAAAATTTGGGTTTCACGGAGATTTTTTAAAGTTTCAATTTGATTCTGATTCCTTTAGGTGTAAAAGAGTTCGATTAAATTTAGAAATTATCTAGAAGAGTTTGATCAAAGTTAAAAGTTTTTCTAAAAGAGTTGATGATATGATTGAATTCTGGAAACAATAAAGATAGAATTTAATGGAGATAGGGGTTGAATTTAGAAAAGGATAAATATGAAATTATAAGGGTAAATATCGAATTGAAAAGATAATTGTTGAAGGAGTAGTTGCAATTAATAAGGATCCTAAAATTTAATTGGAGCTAAAGTGAAATTACAAAGAATTTAAAAATAAATTAGAGGAAAAAAGATAGATTGAAGAAAGAGGGTGAGCTGCACCATGTAAAGCCATGCAAGGTGAGAGACTGGTTCAGGCGCACCGTGGAGCAGCATGAGAGAACCAGGTAGTGCAAGCAAGTTGCTGTGCATCGGAGCTAATGATGATAATGGTGCGGGTTGAGAAGGTGCGTGAGCAAGGGGCATTGCTTGCTGGAAGTCGGCGTGGGGAGCAGCAAGCTGTGCCCCTAAGCCTCGCTTGGTGCTACGTGCGTTGAAAACGAGAAGACAGCACTGACAGGTGGGGCCGGGTCTTGGCATGCAGTACTTGAGGAACGGGTGGTCCCACGTGCACGTGACGTCAAGCAGATGGATAAAGATTATCAAGGGGTGGCAAAACGGGTTGACGTGTCGGGTTGAGTTGAATTCGATTCGATTCGTTTTTGGATTCGATCAATTCGACACTAATTCGTTTAATAAACGGGTCAAGACTTTCAGATTTGATATGAATTTGTTTATAAACGAATGATACGACACGACACGATTAATTCATTTATTACTTGGATCATAAAGGATTCAAATCCATTAACCCGTCAACCCGTTAATTTGTTTAGCCCGTTTAACTCGTTAATTCGTTTAAATTCATTAATCAGATACATACAGTGACGATTCCAACAGATCCATAGCCAAACCTCAAAGTTTCAAATACTTCTAACTAAGCTCAATAAACTTTTATACACATTATATCACCAAGATCAATGAAACACACCCAACAAAATTAAAAAAATAAAATGAAAATCAAAATCAAAGGACAAAAAAAATAAATAAAATTAAAGAGGTGGTGGATCTAGTGGTGGAGCCGTGGAGAAGGGGAGAAGCGGCGACGACCGTGAGGGAGATGGGGAGAAGCGTTGGAGACCGTAAGGGGGATGGAGAGAAACGATGACGACCGTGAGGGAGATGAGGTGAAGCGACGGTGACCATGAGGGTGATGGAGAGAAGTGATGGCGACCGTGAGGGAGAAACGACCGTGGCGACGACTGTGAGGGTGAAGAGGACGAGCGACGAGTGTGAGGATGAAGGAGAGGAGTTACAACCGTTAAGAAAAAGGGGAGGAGCGATGACCATGAAGGAGAAGTGGCGGTCGGTGACCGTGAGGGAGGGGAGAAGCGGCGACGAGGGGAGGGAGAGTGTGTGGTGGCTGCCAAAAAATGAAAATGATGTTGAAATGGTAGGGTTTGGTTAAATGTGCATATATATGTGCATAATTACACACTAAACCCTATAATATGTAATATTATAATTTGACCCTTAATTTAATCGTGTCAACCCGCGATTCGTTTAAACAGACCCAATTCGATTAGTTTAATAAACGAATTAAACGGGTTGACACGATTACGACACGAATTCGTTTAACTCAAACCCATACCCATTTATTTTTTGCGAATCCGTATCGACCCATTGTGTCGTAACCCATATTGCCACCCCTAAGATTATCTCCTGAGCGAAATTCTCTCATGGGTCCCTGGAAATTCTCTTAAAAGCCCATATTGATGCCTATAAATAGTGTGAGGTTCCAGAATTTGTTCATCAGTCTTTTGTCATTCAGAGCAGCTCAAGTGAGGTAGATTCAAACCAAGGGTGGTTCGTATGAAGTTCAAGTGGAGAAATTAATTTATTTTAGTTTCTCTTTATTTTTATGCAATTTACTTTTGTTAAATTTGTTTCTTTTGCTTTGAATATGCTGAACTAATTTTCTTAAATCCAGGCTACAATGTAGCTTAATTATTATTTTAATTTATTCAATGATTCAAGATTTACTTTTATAATTTATTTTAAAATTTTTCATTTTACTTTATTGATGCTTAATGCTATTAAATAATTTAGGCCTATCAATTAATTAGATATTATGGCATAATACGGTCCAGAGAGGTATTATGTGTTTAGAAATCAATAAAGTAACAAAATTCATATGAGATAGAAATTTATTTATATGGGTTGTGTAATCATGTGAGGATAATTTGCTTTTAATGAATTCAAGTTAATTAATATACATAGAGATGCTGTCAGGTCAGTTGGCTTGGATGTTTTTGCTCGACCATTGAGAGAGATTTGTAAATATTTTAGAATTGTCCAATTAAATACAAAGTAAAAATTATCTTTAGGTTGAGGAGAATAAATTAAATGAAATACTTGACTGAAATTGTATGCGTGGATGTTTGTCAACTGCTAAATTCTATTAAGTTTAATTGTTTTAATTTAATTTCATTAGTTTAATTTTCTTGTAATTAAATCAATTTTCATTAGTTTGGATAACTTTGTCTTTAATCAATTTTGGTACTTAGTGTGAAATTTGAGTCCATCCTTGTGGGATCGACCTCAACTCACTACTATATACAAAATAGATGGTGTATACTTGCATGTATCTAGAGCATTATTAAATTAGCTTATCAAAGGCACATCAAATAAGTGTTGATGTGTTCACCATTCAATCACTTTACCTTATCCTCAATAGTGAAAATCCATTTCGGTGTGATTGCTTTTGGATAACCAATCGAACACCTATAGTAAAAATAAGGAATAAAAAGGTAAGAAATTATATTAGTAATCAAAATAAAAAGGGTAATCATGCTTTTTATCCTTACCTAAGAACCAACTAGGAATCTTTGTACTTCTTATAAACCTTCATAACTGAGTCCACTACTGGTTGCTCTTCCCCTTGTACAGTCTCCACCACCATATTATCTGCCATTTCAGAGAAGGATGAATAACTGCTACATTTTTCAACTCTTTCCTTTGTTGCTTGGTCGGTTCTTCCGTTACATTCTTTTCCTTTTTCCTAGGTTGATGATCTGTGAATGGTGTCCAACGAACCGTCAATGGCTTCTTCATTCGTCTAGCTTGTTTAATAATGGCATTCCCCTACAATTTTAAGGAAACCAAATTTTGAATTAGGCATTTGGTATGATATTTAAGACTAAAACGTAAAATAAATATAAAATTTAGTTCGAAAGTGGCAACAGTGGTATAGGCGAAGCTATCATTACCAGGTTATGGTAATGGGTGTAGAACAACTCTATCATTACCAGTATGATCGTCATAATATCAAGGCTGATGATGATGATCATCATCACCTTTAGGACGAAGTCCTGAGCTATCAACATTCTCATGTGTATCAGTGCTCTCATCATCCTCATCATTATTGTCATCCTTCAGATCATCCGCACCATCAGAAGACCTACCAATTCCTAGATAAGCAACCAACCTTGCCACTCCCCTCTCCAGCCTTGCTTCTCCCCTACTCAACCTTCCCTATACCCTCTCCAAACTACTCAGTCTTCTGTTTTGTTTCCTTAACAACTCCATGACGCCAACCAACAACTCGATGATTTTGTCAGTGTCTGTTTGAGGCTCCTAAAAAGAAAAAATATATATAGGTTGATAAAACAATTTCAAACAAACGACTAAATTTAGTACAACAGTTTTACAAAAATTTTGATAAAGTCTCCCTTATTTTATGATATTTGAGAAATATAACCTACATTTTTAATAAATTACACTATTTATTATGTTTAAAGACTCAGTTTCTCTGTCTAACTCCATACTATTACACAACATGTTCATAGCTTTTCTATTTAAGATATTCACGTAAGAATGAAATAAATTAAATAATAATATAAGATTCATACCTAAGGATGAAAGGGTCGACGCTCTGTATTGTGAGCCTATCCTACATCATGCATCCTTTTTGTCCTCTTCTTTCCATGCATATCCTCCAATGATGATGCTTCGAATCAATTCAAGTCTCCTACAGGGGCGGGGGAGGGGGGCGGGGTGTAAACTATATCTTTATGTAAAATCAAGGATGCCATGGCTTGTATCGAGGTCTATCTCTCAATCGTTCTACCTAATCGACTTTGTCTCCTCACCCCCTTTACCTGCTCATCTCCCTTTGCATCATTACGCTGGCCTCTTTATAAACGTTTATTCCAATCGAATGTAGAGGGTTGAAAGACCTCTAATAATCCGTGTCTCTCTCAACGTCAATGGGCTCAAAGGTGGTCCACGATGCTCATACCAACAATATTTATTTATTTATATCCTTAATTTATTAGAAATAAGAATGGTAAAAAAGTGGAAACAAATTTAGGTTAGGTTAGAAACTTAAACGGAGAAACCCATTAACCCATTTTAGGTGATCCGACCTCTTTCTACAAAACCAATTTAGGCACATTGGAATCAAAAATTGAGGGCCATGTTCTTTTCTCTAATTTGCTCTCAACGTATAGGGAACAGTTCAACCAACCACCACTATAACACAAATAGATTTAAACAAATGGCAAATATATAGTTAGTGTGTGTGTGTGTATATATATAGGGCTTTTATAATTAGGTATACCTGATTTTAAAACGTAAGGACTAACTAATCAAATTCATTATTTGCATTTGAATTAAATAGGAGAGAGAATTTATTTTAGAAAAGAGAATTTAAATGATAAATTTAATTGGTTGGTCCTTACTTTTTAAAATCAGGTATACCTAATTATAAAAGCTCTATATATATATAAACTAAACAAATTTCATTAATAATAAAGAGTATATACTAAGTGTCGTACCGGAAATGCCTAAATAGAGCCATAAATGTTAATGGTGTGTGACTGTTGAAGCCACTCCTTAGTAATCACCATATAGAGGTTATGAAGAAGCATACTATAGAAGAATGTACCTTAGAGAAACGATTGAAACCCTTCTAAATACTCTATGATGATTTACATGTAGGCTTCCATTGGGGTTCGCTCATCGTGCCCCATCAATAGATTGTTGGCAACGACTACATGAGCTAGCTTGAAGACATCCTTTGCATCTAGATCCTATTGTACCTTGAGTAAACTATTTACTTAGGCACAGGTGGTGATTAAATTCTGATAATTTGCACCATTGGACTATACAAGCCATAGCTCCATGCTATAATGCGACTTAGGTTGACACGCCCAAATTAAAGTTCTATCACTAGTAACAACTCCTGCTTCCCAAATGTATATAGGTGCCCCCCAATTTTAAACCATATCTCATCACTTCAGGCACTAGGAAAAACCACCTCTCTAGCTAGAACATCCAAAATTAGACTGGTAGTAAGAATTTGTCGTTGAGGCATCCGTAAAAACTATCCGAACGGGCATGCCATGAACTTGTCCAACACCTGATACCGCATTAAAGCCTCTCATATTTTAATAAGGAGGCGGAGTGTGGTGTGTGTACTTGCCTTCATTCCTTCGGGAACTAGTTGCTTATAAATAAATTCCCATGATTGATCATCCATTATATGAAAGAAAACAGCAAACAGATTAGCATTTAATAAGAAACCGGGTTCAATAATCTCATTAAACTTGATTGCTTTACCAACTGGGTTTAATATTGCCATTAATTAAACCCGGTCACTGATGAAGATGACTGTTCGTCTTCTTTGTTAGCAATTGAGTTTAATGGCTTCATGAAAACAGGTTTGGTGAATCAACTAGATTTAATGAGACCATTAAATTTGGTTCCAATATGGAAGATGACAGTTCATCATTTTCATCATCGGGTTTAGTGGGCTCATTAAACCCGATTTCATGTGGCAATCGAGATTAATAGGTTAATGGCCTTATTAATCCTGGTTGCTACACAAAACCGAGTTTAGTGAGACCATTAAATCCGGTTGGCATCAGTGCAATCTCACCATAATCCTAATTTTTAAACCTATTTCTCAAGAAATTAATGAAATCTAACCCTAATCATCAAACCTAACAACCAAAACACAAAATAAACTCAAAAATTCACAAAACAACTCAAAAATTTGCAAAATATCCAAAAGATCTCATAAGGACAATATACCTTTGAATGGAGGACAATGGTGATGTCGGTGGTGGTCGGCAAGGCAAGCCAAACGTCGATGAAAGCAAGCAAACAATCATTTTGTAAAATAGACAACTGAGTTTAATTGGGTTGAAAGTGGGTTGAAAGTGAGGCAATTGGGTTTCATCAGCTTTTTATTGGTTAGGGTAGTTTGGTAATATCCATTTTGGATTTTTTTTTTGAATTTTAAATGATAATTAAAGGCATATGGGTCAATTTGTAGTAGGGATAATCTGATAAAGTTGGGTATATAGTGCAATTAGTTTGTTTAAGGGCTGAAATCATAATTTTTTGTGGGATGGGCTAAGAATGAATATTACTTTTCAAAGGCGGCTATTTTGTAATCCCGCCAATATTTATTATCAATTCTTGGAAACACATTAGAAGCCAAAAGTAAAGAAGTTTACAGATGCACTGTAACATGAGATCATGATAATGATTGTATTTGAAGGAAAACCATAAATTAATAAAATATCTACTAAACATTGATACAAGATTATGGAATGGTTTGACCAGTCCAATTTTCTTCCAACAAGTTATTCAGACTTTAAATGATCAAGAACATGATTTTTGCACGAAACACGTTGTCAAACGACAGTATAAATAGAACTAGTTGTTCGATGAAGTTCAACACTTACACTATTGAAGCTCGATTCCATGGATAACTCCACCATAGCAATTATACTAAGCTTTGCATACTCACTTCTTCTCCTTGCAATTCCTTTGTTTTACCGCTTCTTTAAAACCAAGTTACTAATTAGCAATGAAAAAGCCAAGAAATGTCCACTCCCTCCGGGCCCCAAACCTTGGCCAATTGTTGGGAACCTCCCAGACATGCTCAAAAACAAGCCAACTTTCAGATGGATACATAACCTGATGAACGAGATGAACACACAAATCGCTTGTATCCGTCTTGGAAATGTTCATGTTATCCCTGTAACGTGTCCTGAGATCGGCCGAGAGTTTCTGAGAAAACAGGATGCTGTTTTCGCTTCTAGGCCAGTTAGCATGTCCACAGAGATGACTTCAAAAGGGTACTTAACAACTATCCTTGTACCCTTTGGAGAACAATGGAAGAAAATGAGGAGAATTCTCTCCACAGAAGTGGTTTCTCCAGCAAAGCATCGGTGGTTTCATGCCAAGAGAATTGAAGAGGCGGATCATCTCGTTCGTTACGTGTACAAACAAAAGGATCGAAGTGGTGGGCTGGTGAACGTGAGAGTGGCAGCTCGGCAATATTGCGGGAATGTGATAAGGAAAATGGTGTTTAATAAGAGGTTTTTTGGGGACGGAATGGAGGATGGAGGGCCTGGTTTGGAGGAAGAAGAGCATGTTAATGCAATCTTCAAAGTTATTGACCATATGTATGCGTTTTGCATTTCTGATTATGTGCCATGTTTGAGGGGAGTGGTTGATTTGGATGGTCATGAAAAAGTGATGAAAGAGAATACTGGGATTATAGACAAGTATCATGATCCCATTATTGAAGAAAGGATTCAACAATGGAGGGATGGTTTGAAGAATAAAGTTGAGGATTTGCTTGATGTTTTCATCACTTTGAAAGACGAAGATGGCAACTCATTATTATCAGCTGACGAGATCAAAGCACAAATTATAGTAATCCAAACTTTCTTTATAAACTTGAGCATTTCATTTTCACGTTATCCAATTAACCACAGAGAGAATAAAGGAAAATATGTTTTCTAAGACGGTCATCATGCAATTGACATAATTATTTTTTTCATCCATGCTGAAAAATAAAATAGAGGCTTCATATCATTTATAAATAGAATTTGAGGATATATAAAGAGGACTATGCTTGAGTTTGGCCCGACTTAGCTTCGAAAAACATTTCTATAAGTCACCATTTAAACTTTATTGTAAATATTATAACAAAATTCGAATAATCTAATTTTAATATATGTAGAATTTAGTACAATATAGGTGTATATAAAAGCATAATATGATGTTAGTAGATATGTTTTATTGGGTGCATGCATGTTCATACTATTAAAGATTTTTTTACTTTTATGTATGTCATCTTTAAATATGATTGGTGCACCTAGGTATAGTTACATCCACGCACTAAATGGTTTTCATATCTGCATGTGTTATTATTATACACAATCCCTTAGTAAGATTGATTGAACACTTTTTTTATCCTAAAAGGTTAAGGGTTCAAATCCCACCTTTATCCAAAAACACATGGTGTAGGCAAATTTTTTTTGAATTTAATCCCCATATATATATGTTTTAAAATGAGCTTAATTTATATTCCTCATAGTTATTTTAATTTTTTATGCTCTTAATCTGTAGGAAATAATGATAGCAACAGTGGATAATCCATCCAATGCATTAGAATGGGCACTTGCAGAGATGATAAACCAACCTGACACACTCCAAAAAGCTATTGAAGAGCTAGATAGAGTAGTGGGAAAGGAAAGGCTAGTCGAAGAATCAGACTTTACTCAACTCAACTATATAAAAGCTTGTGTAAGAGAAGCGTTCAGACTCCACCCCATGGCACCATTCAATGTTCCTCATGTCTCTCTCTCTGACACCACAGTGGCCAACTATTTCATCCCAAAGGGCAGCCATGTGTTGCTTAGCCGACGAGGGCTTGGTCGAAACCCTAATGTTTGGCCAGATGAGCCATTCAAGTTCAAGCCAGAGCGACACCTAAATGATGATGGGTCTGAGGTGGTGTTAACCGAGCCAAATTTGAGGTTCATATCGTTCAGCACAGGAAGGAGAGGGTGCATTGGAGTTACACTTGGGACTTCAATGTCTGTGATGCTTTTTGCTAGACTTCTTCAGGGTTTTATTTGGACTGTGCCACCAAATCAATCCAAAATTGACCTTTCTGAAGCAAAAGAAACCTTAGCTTTGGCTAAACCACTAGTTGCTATTGCAAAACCAAGGTTGGCTGAAAAAGTGTACCCAGCTTAATTAGACCTAAGGTGTCAATTTATAATGTATAACTATAAGCTATGAATAATAGTAGATTGTATGTCATTAAACAACATTCAATCTATCTTCTTTAACTTGTTCGCCTAGTAATTGATCGTTTCTAGCTCAATAAAATGTTATTTATGGTCAACTTTTATGTATTACACACTGTGCCAACTCAATTACCTGTTAAGAAGTCAATGATGTTATGGCACTTAGATGTTAATTTACATTGGCGCAATTAATCTCTCATGTTTGGAAGTTTCATGCCTTTTAGTTGTAAGTTACTATAGTGAGGTGTAACTTGTAACTCACGTTTTGGGCTTGGTGGTAAGTTAATGAGTTTAGTTTGTCACTATATATTAACGAAATGAAAAAATTGAAAGTGGTAAAGAATTTTTGAGGTCGTTTGTTTTTTCTACGCATGACTTAATGGTTGTTGTGCAAAATTTTAATACTCGCAAGTGCACGAGTCTATTATAGAATAGATTATGTAAGTACAAGGTCGATTTTATAAAGATTGATGAACTACTAATTTAATTCCAAATTAATTCAATTCTAATCCAGTTGATAAAATTTGGAAACTCAGCATTAACTAAAGCTAACAAATAAAATCGATTATTATTAATTTAACCCTTGAAATTGAAAATAATAGCAAACAACCCTTGGTTTTGAAAGTAATAGTCAAAATAGTCCAACCATTAAATAGAATAGTAAATGTGTTAATGAAGTAACAGATCTGTTAGTTTTGAGGGTAAAAGCATCATTTGGCCTTGATGATATACAGACAACTGAAAAACATTTGTTAAAATTTTAATTAAACAAAAAAGGCAAAAAAAAAACAAAAAAAAAAAAAGAAACTAAATAAAAACAAAACATTTCATCAGTCACCGTCTTTTTATCTCTCTCTCCCTTTCTTCTTCTTCTTCTTCTTAAAAACATTTGTTAAAAATTTAATTAAATAAAAAAGGCAAAAAAAAAAAAAAAAAACTAAATAACTAAATGAAAACAAAACATTTCATCAGTCATCGTCTCTTCTTTTTCTTCTTCTCCCTTTCTTCTTCTTCTTCTTCTAAAAAACATTTGTTAAAAGAAAAAAACTAAATAACTAAATGAAAACAAAACATTTCATCAGCCACCATCTCTTCTCCTTTTCTTCTTCTTCTTCTTCTGAAAAACATTTGTTAAAAAAAAAAAAAAAATTGAATAACTAAATGAAATCAAAACATTTCATCAGCCACCGTCTCTTTAAACAAAACATTTCATCAGCCACCGTCTCTTCTTTTTCTTCTTCTTCTTTCTTCTTCTCCATTTCTTCTTCTTCTTCTTCTGAAAAGCATTTGTTAAAAAAACAAAAACTAAATAACTAAATGAAAACAAAACATTTCATCAACCACCGTCTCTTCTTCTTCTTCTTATACTTCTTTTTCTTTTTCAAACAAAACAGCCACCATCTCTTCTTCTTCTTCTGATTCTAAAAATCATTTGTTAAAAAAAAAAAACTAAATAACTAAATGAAAACAAAACATTTCTTCTTCTTCTTCTTCTTCTTCAAACAAAACATTTAATTAGCCACCGTCTCTTCTTCTTCTTCTTCTTTTGAAAAACATTTGTTAAAAATAAAAAACAAAACTAAATAACTAAATGAAAACAAAACATTTCATCAGCCACCGTCTCTTCTTATGCTTCTTCTGAAAAGCATTTGTTAAAAAAACAAAAACTAAATAACTAAAAGAAAACAAAACATTTCATCAGCCATCGTCTCTTCTTCTTCTTCTTCTTCAAACAAAACATTTCATCAACCACCATCTCTTCTTCTGCTTCTTCTCATGAAAAACATTTGTTAAAAAAAAAAAAACTAAATAACTAAATGAAAACAAAACATTTCATCAGCCACCGTCTCTTCTTCTTTAAACAAAACATTTCATCAACCACCGTCTCTTCTTCTGCTTCTTCTGATGAAAAACATTTGTTAAAAAAAAAAAAACTAAATAACTAAATGAAAACAAAACATTTCATCAGCCACCATCTCTTCTTCTTCTTCTTCTTCAAACAAAACATTTCATCAACCACCGTCTCTTCTTCTGCTTCTTCTGATGAAAAACATTTGTTAAAAAAAAAAAAAAAAACTAAATAACTAAATGAAAACAAAACATTTCATCAGCCACCGTCTCTTCTTCTTCTTCTTCTTCATTTCATTAGCCACTGTCTCTTCTTCTTCTTTTTCTTCAAACAAAACATTTCATCAGCCACCGTCTCTTCTTCTTCTTCTTCTTCTTCGAGCCCAAATGAACCCAAATGTTCTTCTTCTTCTTTTCTTCTTCTTTTTCTTCTTCGAGCCTAAATGAACCCAAATGTTCTTCTTCTTTTTTTTTTTCTTCCTCTTCTTCTCTTTAAGCTCAAATGAACCCTTTTATTCTTCTTTTTCTTCTTCTTCTTCTTCTCTTTGAGCCCAAATGAACCCAAATTCTCTTTGGGTTCATCTTCTTCTTCTTCTTGCCCAAATGAACCCAAATGTTCTTTTTTTTTCTTCTTCTTCTTCTTCTTCTTCTTCTTCTTCTCTTTGAGCCCAAATGTTATTCTTCTTCTTCGAGCCCAAATGAACCCAAATGTTCTTCTTCTTCTTTTCTTCTTCTTCTTCTTCTTTAAGCCCAAATTATTATTATTATTATTATTCTTCTTCTCTTTGAGCCCAAATGAACCCAAATGTTCTTCTTCTTCTTCTTCTTCGAGCCCAAATCAACCCAAATGTTCTTCTTCTTCTTTCTTCTTCTTATTCTTCTTCTCTTCGAGCCCAAATGAACCCAAATGTTCTTCTTCTTCTTCTTCTTCTTCTTCTCTTTGAGCCCAAATGAACCCAAATGTTCAAACTTGATGCTTGTAAATATGGTCAAAGTAGGAGACCTTCAAATTCTTCTTTTTTGAGCCCAAATGAACCCAAATGTTCAAACTTGAAGCTTGTCAATATGGTCAAAGTAGGAGACCTTCAAATTAGATGCCTATTCGCCAGACCCATTCACTGAAACGACTTTTAGACTAGATGACCCAGATTAGTTTCTTTGAAATTGAAGATCGAGATCAAAACTCACTAATACTTTTCTATTTATCCCGAAGATATTGAAAGAAACTAAAAGAGAGAATGAAAGAATCCATTTTCATTTTGTAGAAGTTGCGAGATTCTTTGATTGTTAAAAGCGGAGGGGAGAGAGAGGGAGAGAGAGAGAGAGAGAGATGGCAGAGCATTCACACGAGGAGTCGTCGGTGGAGGAGACGTTGATGGACAAAATTAAGGATAGGATCCACGACCACGATTCATTGTCATCATCATCGTACTTGGATGACGATGACAAGAAGGAGAAGAAGCCACCGTCGTTGCCGTTGGTGATAGAATCGATCAAGTCTTAGGTTTTTCGTTTCTTCGGAAGATAGAAGCCCATCCACAAAGTTCCCAGTGGTTGAAAACATATGTTTTTCGATTTTTTTTTATTTTTTACTACTTTTTAATTTGATCTATGATTTTTCGTTTTTAGGTTTAATTCTGTTGAAGATGTTGATTGATCTGGCTTTGTTAGGTGATGAATTTGTGTGTTTGTATTTTTTTTTTTTAATTTTTATATTTGGTTAATTTAACATAGAATTTTGTTTGAGCTAAAAAAGGTTTTATCTTTTGCTTTTTTGATGCAATTGGTACTAATAAAATTCAATCTTTTTTTTTTTTTTTCATGTTTGCATTTATAATTGTACATGATAGTATGTAATTCTAATTAATTATAAAAACATAAAAATAAAAATATGCTTACAATGCAATTTGGTGCAGAGGAATTGATTTAGTGATATTTGTAAATGAGAAATCATGAACAGTGATTAGTGTAGTTGTTATCTTGATGGACGGTGGAGACCACATCTGGGATCTCCATCTCTATTTTTTTTTTTAAATTTTAATTGTTGTAATTATTAATTAATTTAATTTAATTAATTTTAAAATCTAAATTTATTATATTTATTTATTATAATTATGATTGATTATTAATTATTACTGATTATTCATTTTTGTAATTTTTTTAAATATTTTTAATCATTTTTTTATTTATATTTATTTTTTATTTTTTATTTTTTATTTTAGTGGGTAAACAATGTTCTCCATTTTTTCAAATTTTGTTTTTCTTAAAACCCCAAGCTACAGAACTGCTGCACTTTTTGTTTAATATTATTGCCGCCTTTGCCCTTTCGTTTTCCAAACCCAAAACATTTTTTTTTCTAATTTAAAAAAGTTGCACAGTGTCAATTGCTTTTTTTTTTTTTTTCCTTAAGCACCAAAAAAAATAGCATTTTTAATTTTTCCTCTTTTGGTCCAATTTTACCCTTTGTCCTCATTGATTTATTTCCTTGTCTCTATAAATCTCATGATTATTTAACAAATATTTTGGACATGCCTTGAATCCTTGATTGACTCAGATTTTGACTTGACAAAAATTAAAATTTGTCCTCATTTAACACACAAATCCTTTTTATTCATGTTTCACCAAAAACACAATTAATTAAAATAAAACTAATATCACAATTAATTAAAATAAAACTAACACAAAATTGAACTAATAAATCTATATTTAAAGGTAATAAATATATATATAGAGGACTTTTATAATCAGAATGTCCTAACTTTAGAAAGTAAGGATCAACCAATCATATTCACTCATTCTATTTGAATTAAATAGGAGAGAGAATGTAATGGATGAATTTGATTGGTTAGTCCTTACTTTTTAAAGTTAGAACATCCTGATTATAGAAGCATTATATATATATATATATATATAAATTATGTTCATCACATATCCCCCAAACCTAGATCTTACTAGTCCTCTCAATCAAAACAAAATCAAAACCTAACAAAAAAAAAAAAAAAAACTAAAAACAAATACTAACAAAAATCCTAACTAAACCACTTTTGTAGGTTGACACAGTTGTATTTAGCATATGCAATAAGTCTTTAAATCCCTATGTGTCCCTAACTGGAGGAGTAATAGCTCTTGAGGGTTTATCAACGACGATACCCACAAATGCCATAATGCAAAACTCAAATATAAAACCAAAAATTAAGTTAAAAAAATGAAATAAAAACATGAAAATTTTTTTCCTCTCTTTTTTTTGGGGGGGGTGGCGAGCGGGGCGGGGCGGGGCGGGGGGGGGGGGAGGGGGGAACTCAAAAGAACACTTCTCAGACACCAAAAAATCAATTTTTTTTCCATCAAATTGGTAACAACAATCAAATTAAGTATCAAGCATCATCCACAATTTAGAAAGATATCAACCTCCATGTAGTAAATATATATCCAGGCTAGTAAAACTCATGCAATTGCATTAATTATCAAGGATGTTTCAACCAAATCACCTTCAGAAAACATGTCAATACAACCCAAAAATCTTGTATGACACTAGTGATAATTACACTCAAAAAGAAAAGAAACCATCAAAAAATAATTGATGTTGCTCACTAATATATGGAAGAGCGAGTATAAATAAAATTTGAACAATGATATCTCATATTCTCACCCAAAAATAAAAATGAAAAATATATGCCCATAGCTTTAGAAAGAATGGAAGAATAATCTTACAAATATCAATCAACCAAAACTTTTTTTTTTTCCTTTTCTTTTTCCTTTTCTTAATTTTTTGAAGTATAACTGCATTCAATAATCCACATCACTAGCTTTCATTTCAGATTATAGATTTCCAGAATCAAGAACTTTCTTTAGAGACGTAACGTAGGCTAGGGACATGGTTAACAAAGAATGGGATATATGGGTATGCAAAGAATGTTTAAGAAAAATATAATTTTTTCATGAATTCAAGGTATATTATATTTATTTATTTGCTTCTGTATTTTTTTCATGGAAAAACTTCATTTTAGCCCTTAAAGTTTTGAAAAATATCATGTTTTAAAACCTCTTATGAAAATAGCTCTTTTCATCTCTAACTTTTCCAAAACTCTTCAAAAAAGTCTAAATTATTAGTCAACTAATGGTCAACGGTGAAGATAGTTTGGGCGAGAAGGGTAAGATAGTCTTTTCATGTGAGAGATTAAGATGATGACATGTGAATGACTAAAATTATAAAAATATAAAAGGGAAAAAAAGGCTTAAAATGATGCATATGCCCCTCTATCTTCAAATGACTCATTTTGTTAATAGATTGTCTCATTTGCTCTCCCACACAACCAGACATCCCTTTCATTGACACACTTAAACCCTTAAGCACAACCCACCTTTCCACACCCAACTTCAGTCAATGGTTAAAAACATAAATTTTAATTAAATAATCACATCAAATTTTTAATTAAATAATCACACCGATTTTTTAATTAAAATTTCACTTATAAAAGGGTAATTTGGTCAATAAATCATCTCAACAATTTATGTACTATTAGACATATGTGACTAAAATATTAGCTACAAATGAGGGTATTTTGGTAAAAAAATGTTAAAGTAGTTTGGATTAAATTGTAATTGAACAACACAAGCTTAGGGGCATTTTAGGTAATTTAACTTATAAATTCAATGTTTTATGAGTGGTAATTCAGTAATTTAAGTGCCACTAACAACTGTAAGGGTAAAATTATCTTTTTATGCATTTTGTCTATATTAATTGTTAGTTGACTGATGATTTAGGCTTTTTTGAAAAGTTTTAAAAAAGTTAGGGATGAAAAGAGTTTTTTTTTTTTTTCAAGAAACTTTAAAAGCTTGATATTTTTCGAAACCTTAGGGACTAAATGAAGTTTTCAATTTCTTTTTTCCCTTTTTGATGTTTCACGCTTTTTTTTTTTTTTTTTTTTTCCGATTTTGCAACATATGCAGATTTATTATTATTATTATAATTAGTATTTTTGAAATTTGAACCTTTTTCTTATAAACAACATTTTTGTTTCCTCAAACATTAATGGATATAAAAAACATGTAAAGTTTTGAAAAGACTACTCCAAATTTAGAGTAAGGTGGATGTTTGGCTACTAAAAAAATAGTCTCTTTAAAAGGCTCAAAATGGCTAACTAGAGAAACTATATGATATCGGGTAGAATGGAAAGGCTCAAATGATACAAACATCGCCTAAGTATCATCTTCAATATGTCAAAAGAATCATTCATGTACACTAATTCAATGAACTTTCAAAAGTAGTAACACTTTATTTTTTTTTCTTTGAAGTAAAGGTTGACTAAAGCGAAATTAAAACATAAAAATCATAACAAGCAAATATCAACAATGACGCTATACAACAATAATGGGCATAGTATGGGTTTACTCCAAGAAAAATATAGGCTCAAAAACTATTTTGGATAAACAAAATTATTTGATATGTCAACTTCCAATGATTCAATCTGTATCACCTATCAAGCTTTTTCTTTCACACTTGTCAACAACCAAGACGTATATAAACACATAACAATATGTAAAACCCGGAATTTCGTGAATAGTATTTTCGAAGAAATAGTGTTTTCGTATGAATAGTATCCGTGTAAATAGTATTTTTTTGAAAAGCGGACCCTATAAATCAAAAGCTCTGGAATGAGTATTAGAGTTGATGAAACTGGAACAGAGTAAAAATGAGTCCGTTTGAATAGCTTTCGAGGGCTCCGAAAGTTATTAATGAAAATGCCATTATGGACGAAAATATGGATATTATCAATCGAAACTCCGTTTGAATTTTTTGAAACATGGGATTGAGTGTTAGGGTACCCAATTAGAGTGTTACATAGTCAATTTGATGATTAGATGACTATGAAATAGTTTTGTAAATTATTTAGAGGTAAACGGAAATAATTCAGAATCCGATTGGAAATTTGAAAGGATTTCTGAAAAATTTTAAAAATTTAGAGAAGTGTCAAAATGAGTATTAAAATACTCGAGAAACATTTTAGAAACTTAAATTACACTTCTGAAGGAAATTCGGATTGAAAGGGAATCAATTCAGAAATCATTAGAGGCGAATAAGTGATTTTACAAAAAGCCAAAAAGGGGTATAGGATGACTTTTAAGAGTCACCAAGGTTACTAAGAGTATGTAGGGAGTCTAAATATAGGCCCTGGAGAATTTTGGTAAAATTTCGAAAAAGTCTTGGAAAAGCCGAATTCGAGCGTTCCAGAAAAATCAAAACCAAAGAGATAAGTATAAAGGGTGATGTGGCAAGGAAAAGATAAGTATGAAGGGTGTGTGGTGGATAAAGTGATTCATGACACAATAGGAACCGAGTAAGTGTAAAGTAAGGAGTAGAAAATGGAATTTTAAAATTTTAAGGGGTAAAAATTGTAATTTTGAGGGAAAAATGTGTAAAATTACACATGAATAAAAAGAAGAAGCTGGAGAAATCGTGGAGACCAGAAACCAGAAAAGAAAGAAAAGAAAAAATGAAATAAGAAAAAATAAAAAGAAGAAGAAGAAACTGTAGCGAGAAAGAAGAAAGAAGAAGAAGAAAAAGAAGAGGAGATTCAAGGATGCTTTCATCCATCTTTACCTCTTGTTTCCATTAAGAATCCTTCAAGAATAGGTGGAGATCATTGTAACGTAAGATAAATTGTTTAATGTTAGTATGATGTAGTTTTGTGGGTTTTGTCATGAATGTTAATTGAATGAGTTTTGGATGAAATTTTTAATGTATTTAGAGGTTAATGATACTCAAATTGAACTTGGAAGTGAAAGGAAACTTAAAATTCATATGAGTCAAGAGAATTAGTGAGATAAAGTTTAGGGTTTTATGGTATAATGTTATGAAATTTAATTGATTTTGATTTAAGGACATTAGTTGATTAATTGGTGATTAATTGATGCAAGTGAGTGTGATTATTGAATTTAGAATGAAGAGAATGAATTATTATGTCACATATTAGTATGTTACCAAAAAGGAGTATTATTGAAGTTGAAGGACTTTTAATATGTTGATGTGTTTATATAGGCTTTTATATGAAGTTGAATTGAATTATGGAAAGAAATTCAAGAAAATGATGATTTGGTGTGAGTTTGAATTTTTATTAGTCTAAGGGTGAATATGTTTTTAATTGAATCCATAGAGTTGATGATGTTAAGTGGTGTTTTTGTGTGATTTATGGTGAATGAAGATCAATGGAATGAAAATAAATGAAATTGGTTGAGGTTAGTGTGAAAGTGATTAATTGTATGGAAAATGAAATTCTATTAGAATAGAGTATATTTGTGTATTGGGTTGATATGAAGATGGTTGTCGTGGTTTTGTGACATTTCAAATGAAGTTGAAAGTCTATCAAGTATATGGAAACTATGGTGCATGACTTGTTGAAATTGTATTGAGTGTTAGTTGATGTATGTTTGAGTATTAGTTAGGTGTTGAATGAGTTTAAAATGAAAATGGTGGTTAGAATGTTAATTTGGAAAAATATGTTAAGAATAGGGTATCGTTGTGTATAGTATGTAGAGATTTAATTAAGTTGTTAGCTTGGTATGTATATGAATTTCAAATGACAAATATATTGAATTAAGTTGAAATTGATCCAAATAGATTAGTTGTAATAGATTTTATGTTAATGTAAAAATAGTAAAGGGAGGTGGAAACGAGAACGGAGTCATGCGAAATTGTGCAAGTGGTGGAAGAGTAAAGCTGTGAGTGGAAGTTTTTGTTTAATTTCAATTAGTTTCTTATCAAGTTTCATATTGTATTTTTGTGAGTGGTTATTTTTAAAACTATTTTTATAAGCTTTATTGATTATATTTGATTAATTTACTTGATGAGATTTGAGTATTTCGAAAGTAAAGAAAATGATTTTAGTATTTTCAAAAGCAAAAGAGAAAGTTTTTAATATTTTCAAGGGAAAGAAAATGATTTTAGAATTTTAAAAAGTAAAAGAAAGTTTTCAAAGGCCAATGGACCACCCATACTAGAAAATATGGAATTGACGGAAAAAGATAGAAAAGAAAGTTAAAGACCTGACCGTAGAGCCCTATGTATGTGTGGCAAGTATTGGGGACATGTCACTAGTATTGCGAATATGAATGGCTCGTTCCACCTAGAGTTATCAAAGTTGGGGCTGAGTCTGTCGAGTCTCCTCTACACATGTAGGGTGATATCTCACGCCACTTATGCGATGGAGCATTCCGCTTTGTGATGGTGGGAGGTCTTTTAGAGTCATGATGAGCGGTGCTAATTTAGTCACCACGTGACGTTACATTGCGCAGCGTTAGTTTAATCGGCATGTGACTATATTTCACCCATATCGTATGACACTAGTTTAGTCGTCATATGAGTTTATAGCCTCCTTGGGTCCAATTAGTGTATTTTAGAAAAATGTCCAAACAAAAGTATTTATAGATTTTAAAGCTTGATGAGAATTTAGTATTTTATATTTTGTGTATTTTCTAGCTATTATGAGCAAAGTTTTTATAGTTTATACTTGACACGAATATAGAAAGATAAATTTTAAAACTTGATGATATTTTAGAAATCCGTACTTTATATAATTCTAACCATCACTAGTGAAGTTTTCCCATTTTACGCCTGACATAATTATAGAAAGATGATTTTATTTTTAGTAAATTATAGATTTTATGATCCGAAAAGATTTAGAAAGAAATGATTTTAAATGATTAGTGAAGAACTTATGATCGTTTTAGTATATTATATCTTTTATGTATTCAACAGTAGATATATACTTTTATTATGTTTTTATCTATGCATATGAGTTTCATGAATTTATTTAAGAAGATATATGATTTTAGCAAGTTATTTAGAAACTTCATTTAAATTTTTTTGGAAGATATTTTAGAAAAAGAAATTTTAGTAGAGAAAGATTATTCACCACTCATTGAGCTCTATTAGCTCACATTTTCCACTTTGACTTGAAAAACCTCCCCAAGTGTAGGAACTAGTACCCGCAGTGCCACATCTCCTACACGAGACTAGGTGGGTCAGCTTTGACATGATGCTTATTGAGATATTATGTTTTATGAATGCATATACTTATAAAAAATTTTGATGTGTATATATTGTAAATAATGTTTGGAATTTATAAGGAAATTTTAGTTTCAGTAAAATGATTTTGAGTTTATAATAATTAAAAGTTTGATTGTGGTTGGATTGTAGAAAATGACTTTAGAGCCTGAGGCCCAGAAGTTGAGAATTGATCTGCTATAGAAGTGTTTAAAAGTATTTTTGAAACTTTTGCAAGGCGACATGCTTAGAAAATAGCCGATATGCTGCCTGAATTTTCATAAATCCGTTTGTAAATGGTTGAAACAAAAAAGAAAAGAAAAAGAAAAATTTTCTCCACGTTTCTGCAGTTTAAAGAAAGTTTAGTAAAGTACAGAAAAGATTTAGGAAAGTAGACGACTTAGCTTCACAGGAACTTCCCAACCGGATTAGATATCCGCTGGAAGGCTACCGTGAGATTGCCGATAGGTTGCCTAAGGAATAGGGCTTGTCACAATATATGTCTCTAAATCAAGGATCACAAAAAAATACTAGAATTCAAAAGTCATCACTTCATTCAAGTTCTCAAAGTTCATGGATAATTCCCAAGAAAACAATACAAAACGAATGTATAAATCCTAAAGTATAAATCATGAAACTACTTTGTTTTTTCAAAAAATTTCAAATCTTAAGGTACTAAATTATAAGTATTAAGTTATTTTTATTTTTATTTTTTAGGTGGTCAAAACACTTAAAACTATTCAAAATCAACTGAAAAAAATAAGTAAGAATTTTTAACTTTTCAGTTAATTGCAAATCACTGAAAAATATTTAAAAGATTATATTCCAAATCTATTTTCGCGAAAACAACATATTTTCAAATTTATCCTAATTTCATACTATTTAAATTTTCATTTCTTTTTTTTCTCTTGATACTTAAAAGAAATATTTTGAAGAGAAAAACCTAAATACATCTCATCCCAAATTATCTTGAAATAAAACTACCGTATTTTAATTCACTATTTAAACATTCATTTTCTATTTGTTTTCTTAAATATATTAATATATTTAAAAATATAAATATGATTAATGCTACTACATTTTTTAATCATATTTTAAGTATGAATAAAATATTATTAATATGTACATAAAAATGTTTTAGAGTTTATTAAATTATTTATTTTTTGTTGTTTGTATTAAATTAATTAAAACTACAAAACAATAAATAGTAAAAATAGTATAATTATCAAATTACTAGTTTTTAAACAATTTTAAGTTTAAAAAACAAATAAGTTTATAATATATTCAGAGGTAAGGAAAAAAAAAAAACATATTGTTTAGATTTTAGATTTTCAGTCACCATTCAGTTTTCAGTTAGTTTCAGCGCTGTTCAGTTTTTAGATAAAAAAACAAATGACTTTATATAGTTAAATTTCTTCTGGATTCATTAATTGAATTTAATTAGGAAAGTACCTATCTCGAGTTTCCCAAGCCAAGAGTAGTTCTTCAGAATTGATGTTTAATCTATCTATGGAAAAACTTATAGTAGACCTACTTGGAAAACTTTTCATTGTATTGAGACTAAAAGTATGTTAATGGGAATACTTATGTTCTCCGTTTTCAAGCTATTATGGATTGGAAACCCAATGAACTATGGAATTTCAATAACAGTCTTATTGTGCTAAAAGAACCTAGATGGTAGGATGACTTTCTAGGTTTAGGTTCAAGTTCATGACACCTCTCTCTTCTGGATGTCTTAGTAAGGAAAAGTTGATTTTTTTTTTTATTATTATTATTTGGTTTTTGAAAGAAATAGAAATAAGAGGTCTCCTTTAGTGCAGTGGCCATTAGGCTTGATTGGGAAGTGGTGGCCTCTAATGTTTAAGGAAGATTCTAAGGATTCACAAGCTCTAGTATTGTTTTTAGGGATTTTATTATTATTGGTGCTATTTTCAATCAGACAACCAACACATAAATTTTGGAAGCTAAATTTTCTGGAAGCAAATCAAGATCATAATGAAAAATGAAAAGTTTGACAAAAGTGAACAGGTATTTGATGAAATTAAGAACAATAAGGCCAAAAATAAAGAACAAAAGAAGCTTTTATAAGCTTCAACAATGGTGGAAAAATTGAGATGACTTTTTTAGAGAATTTAGAGAAAATGATTTTTGTTCGCTGATTGAATAAAAAATTTACAACTATTTACATACAAGATTACAAGACTTTTTTTTTTTAAATAATAATTGCAATAATTCGGGATTAGGAGAGAAGAGCATGATTCGAACTCAAAACTTATTAGGTGTAAGTGTGAAGGGCATACAATTGAGCTAACCTCATCATACAAGATTACAAGACTTGATCACAACAATTGATTAGTAGCTAGCCTAGTGGATAATTAGGATAATAAACAACAACTCTAAAACAATTCTAACAAAAGTTTGCTAGTTCTTTAATTGTTGACATCATTACATTCTAGTTGGTGGCCCTTATTAGAAAATAAGGGTGATTGTGAACACAAATCAAGCACACACACGAACAGAAAAGTAAAGAAGATGCAAGATTTTTACATGATTAAGGAAATCTCTACATCCATGAAGTATATCAGCTTTTTTTTTTCACTATAAAACAATATTTACAAATGAAGCTTTGTCTTTCTCTCTCTCTTTGTGTAGCTTTTAACTCTCACATACAACCACACACCAACACAATAGAAAATCTTCACATGTATGAATTTATAATTCAAGAGATACATATAATAATTACTTGGAAAATCCACTTGTGCAAGACTTCTAAATATTTGACCAAAACTCTTTTATATGAACAAGGTAGGGGTCGTGTAAGCTATAGAGCGACCTCAAGTTGTGATCCTAAGTTACACCACACACTGGTTGCTTTAGCAACTTATCATTCGTGTTTGCTAAATGCTGACTGCTTGATGATGACTCCTGATATGTCTACGTAGCGACATAATATTGATTTCAGATTTCATACTCCAACATCCTTCATCTTTTCACAAAGGCTTCCTTACTTTCTATTCTTTCAAATATTATTTTACAAGTCAAGTATACTAAGCTACAACATAATTGCTTAAGCAACTGATGATCATCATTTATCACTCATGTTTGCTGAATGCTGAATATTTGATGATGATATTTATTTAACCTAATTTGTTAATTGATCAAATGGATCACTTAATGATGATTGATCTTTGAAATCAACTATATTCCTAATATCCCCCGTCAAATTGAATTGAGATGTTTGCATCAAATTCTATTTGAAACATAGAGTCCAAAACATTGTATAAAAGTTGGCTGAGGAGATCGAGTTCTCGCTGAGAACTCGGTCCTCGATTGGTCTTTGAGGCGATTACCCCCAGTTGGGGGTTAAAACTCGGTCAGGCCGAGTTGACCTAAGTACTCGAGCCAACTCGACCTACTCGAACCAACCCATGCAGGCAATTAATTCTTATTATTATTTTTTTAAATAGTGACACCAAAAAGGCATCGTTTTGGTATGCCCAAAATGACGCTGCTTTGGAATAATTTATTATTTTTTAATTAACCATTTGGTGTAGAGTTTAAAAGGGGAAGGTCTTCCAAATTCTTCTTCTCCAGTCTTCTTTTTCAGTTCTTCAGCTCTCAACATTCTTCACTTGCTCAAGTCTTCACATGCTCTATATGGTAGATCTCTTGCTCACGGGTTTGCCTTATTCTGTCGCCATCGTTGTTGTCATTGCCATCGCTATGAGCACTAGGATTTTTCACTTTCATTAGTTCACTTCTTTTTCTTAAATCTTCTTCATCTTCTCAGTTCTCATTTAGCTCGTGTTCTTTTCTCTTACTCGTCGATCTACCCCTATGTCGTTGTTGTCGCCATCACCGCTGCTAGTGAGATTTTACTTTTTACTCTTTTTTATTATTTATTTTTTTCGCCGTTGCCGATTATTCGGCTAGTAATCAAGAAATCGCTACTCACTGCATTGCTGGTCGAGAAGCGAGTAGTGATTTTCAAAATATTAGTCCAAAATCGATCAACAGACAGTGCTTTGGTGAAAACATTTGCAACTTAGATCAATTATGGAGATATATTTGACTTTAAGCTATCCTACAACTATTTTATCTCTTACACAATGGACATCAACCTTAATATGGTTGCTTCTAAGATGAAATGTTGGATTTTGAGCTAAGGTTTTGGCACCAATGTTATCACATCATATCAATGGATAGAGAGTTATAAGAACCAGTCACTCTAAGTATAGATTGTAACAAACAAGCTTAATTGAAGCTTGAGCAAACAACATGTATTTAACTTTTGCCTTGCTTTTAGCCACAACAAGTTGTATTCCTATAACAACTCATCCAAGGATAGAATCATAAAAGAAACACATTAATTTGAGTCCATCTTCATAAAATGTAATCCAATCATCACTAATGTTCCAAAAATCATTACTTTCTAATTGACCGATGAGGTAGCAGTTAGCGATTTATCGGTTACTTGACGATTAATTGGTTAGTACTGTTCAACGATGGTCAAACTAGTTTAAACCAACAAAGAAAACGAAGAAAACCTTAAAAAGGATGCTAATGTAATTATAGCCAAAACTTAGATATTGGTGTAATTTCATCAAACTAATTTACCCTAATATATACACAAACCTAACACACAACCCTCACTCACCAAACCTACTTTCTCTTCTTCACATGAAATGCCCTTACTTTCTCTTCTCCTCAACACCACACCCCCCCCCCCCCCCCCCCCCCCCTCTTCCCCCCTCCCTACCACCACCTTCCTCCTCCTCCTCCTCTTACTCATTGTTGCCACCGCCAATGCCGATGACTCATTCACTATGCTCTTTCTCGCCCAGTCACTCTCCGGTCTCCCCTTTGACTGGTCATCGAATTCGGTGTACTACAATTGGAAGGATGTTAGTTACGAGTCCAACCGAGTGACATCCATAAGCCTGGTGTAAGACCCCAAACTTTTATTTTATGATTAATAATCAAATTACGGATGAATAGTAACATTTTTGGTTGAATAGTATCTCTGGGTGAATAGTATTCGATGAATAGTAAACTTTTGAGACGGACCTCGAAAAATTGAAAATATTTAGAATGGTTAGGAAAACCCAATAAAACTTAAACGGAGTACAAATGAGTCTGTTTGGGTAATTTCTGAAAATTTTGAAAGTTACCCCACGAAAACACTCTTACAAACAGGATTGTGAATACTGTTAACTTAAACTCCCCTTAAATTTTTTTTGAAGCCATGGATTGAGTCCTAAGAGACCTAATTAGAGTATTGTAAAGTCAATTTGATGAATGAGTGATCATAGAATTAATTTGAAATTTATTTTGGAAGGAATTGTATTAATTTTTAACGTTAAGGGTATAAATGAGATTTTATGATACTAAATCCATTCTAAAAGTGCAATTCATGTGATTATTGATGGACCAATGGTGGAATAGCATCTAATAGTCATCTTTTGAGTAAATTTGTGGTTGAGATTAATTAGAATTGATTAAAGATAATTGAATGGATAATTATGAGTGATTATGGACCAATTGGATTAAAATAACTCATTAAGGACTTGATGGTCATTTCCATGATTTTAAAGGGGCAAGATGAGATTGTGAGAGGGAGCTATAAAAGGGGGTGTTGACTGACCAAAAATTGAAGAAAAGAAAGAAGCAATTCGGCCAAACGCACAAGAGGAACCGAAAAAGAAAGAAAAGAGAGGACAAGAGAGAGAACCGTAGAAGAAGAAGAAGAAGAAGAAGGAAGAAGTGAACTACTGGTTTGGGGTGAATTCTCTCAAGTTTTTCATCCTCTTAGCTCCAAGAATCATCAAAAAAACAAGGTAAGTTAGTTGGTTGAATTTATAGTTAAAATGATAGGGATTTTGATGAGTTTTTATGGGTTTTGTTGAAGATGGTGATTGATGGATGAAGTAATGTCATTTGTGAGTTATTTGAAGGTTGTTTATCATGATTTTAAGCTTAGAATTGAATTAGAATGTGATATGAGTTTGGTTGGATTTTGTTAGTGTGTTGAATGTTAGGGTTTGAATGGATGATGATGATGATTGATGGGTTAATTGATTTAAGTTTATTGAATGTTAGATTAATTGAATTAGTAGAAATTTGTGTGATTTAATTGAAGAAAAATGAAATGAATGATTGTGTGTGTGGAGTTAGTAGATAGCAAGAATGGGTGCCTAGTGTGGGTGTTGGATTTTAATGTGTTTAACGGTTTGGTTGATGAATTAATTGGTATAGAGACAATTGATGGAAAGAGTTTTAATTAAATGGATGAATTGGTATGAAATTTAATTTTTGTTAGGTTGAATGGCACCTTGAATTTCATTGAATTCTTGCGATACCATAAGGTATTAAAGTGTTTGAATGTGTATGATGTTGAATAAATATGAATGGAATGAAGGGAATTGAAGTTAAGAAGTGTTGGATGTATGGTGGGATTAATCCATGAGTTTAGTGTGTCTAAATGTATTAATTGGATTGAAAATTTTATTGGTCGAATGAATGGATTTTAAATGTTGAAAGTGATGAATTTTGCTTATGAATTAAATGAAGGAGAATGGGTTACAATGATGAGAATGAATAATGGCTAATTGGGTTAGTTTAAGATTAGTTTAAGGATTAATATGGATTGTTAGTATTGGTTAATAAAAATGTGATTTTGTTTAACTATGAATGTGATTGTTATTGATGGAATTTTGGGACCTAAATGGTGAATTATAGGTGACCAAATTGAACTTACAAAAGTCAAGAAAAATGGGAGGATTGATTAGCCACCAAGTGATCAAAAATAGTGAGTGCAAATCATACTTTAAAAATTTTATGTTTAAGGTTGTTTGAGTATGAAATAATTCTATTTATTTCATGTGGGTTATGAAAATAAATCATTGATTTAGATCTCTTATTTGAGTTTAAATGTGTTATGGTTTATGCATGAAAGATGCGAATTATACACCATTCGAAATGAAATATAGTTATTATGAGAAATTGAAATAAATGAATTTATTTATGAGTGGCATAAAGAAATTATTGAATTTTTCAAACCCAATGGATTACACTAGCTATTATGGAATTGACGGTATCTGAAAATATATATCTGTTTAGACCCGATTAGAATACCCCTACGTGTATGGCAAGTCATGGGATGGATTGTCACTAACTCTGGGGGGAAATTGGAGTCCGTCAGTCGAGTCGTGTCGCCAAATATACGCAAGGGGTATTTTTTCACTTCGCGCTTGCACTATGGATTTAATCCACAACAGGTTAGTAAGATATATTTTGTATATGCCAGAAAGTGTGAAGGACGCTGAACGTGAAGCATTGATGGCTGTCACTAGTGTTGGAGATAGTGGTGCATCCCGCCCAGTACGTGTGACCATTATCTGTACGCTTCTGGAAATTCATTGGTGATTTTAAAATTATATGAAATTCTGTTATATCTGAAACTGTTTTAAAATTCTGTTATATAAGAAATTTTATGAAAATTTCTGAAATTGATTACAATTTTTAATATAAATTTTTATCTACTGGTTTTGAATTTTATTATTTTGAATTTGAATTTTGTTAATATTGATTCTGACGTCATATTTCTGAAAACTATAAGAAATAGAAATTTTTATAAATGTTTTAAAGAGGTTATCCTTTTAGAAAATAATTTAAATTAGTAAATCTCACACTCACTATGTTTTCATAGCTCACATTTTATAAATTTTTGTTAAAAACCTCCCCACGTAAAAGTTTCGGCCGACAGGATACACATTCCCCTCCATCCGAATAAAAGTGGTGGAAGAAATAAAATTTTTGTGAATGTATAAGGATGACAATGCACAAAAGAATATATGAACTTTATTTTGGTTGTAAATTTCTTTTGAATGTAAATTATTATTTTGATTGTAAAGTTTCGAATTGTAAAAAAATTTTCTTTTTCAAAGTTGATATTAAACTGATTTGATTTTATTTCCTTAGAAATTGTGGCTAAAGATTGGCATTGAAATAGACCTGAGGTCCAATTGGAAGTTGAGAAAATGTGTGAAATTTTAGAAGTGTAAATTTTGAATTGTAGGTTGATTTTATAAATTTTGGAAATCCCGAAAAACAGAGGAAACTCTGCCGAAATTTTTAAGAAATTTTAAATTATAGAAAACAAATTTTAATAAATTTTAATAAATCCATAGCAGTGAAAATAGTTAGAATTCTCTGCATTTCAATTTCAACTCCTTTCATTGTCACTATCACGGAATCTCGATAATAATCGTCGCCTATATATCTCATTTCGGCACTACTGTTTTTGCCTCTCATCATAGCTTGAAATTTTTCAAAAAATCTCATTTGTAAATTACCAGTAAATCCATTATGAGAGATGTCAAAAATTCGCAAATTTGAGAAGGGAATTCTTGTCATAGAATTCATAAGAGAACCATGGAATCTATTGGATTTCAATGTAAGAACTTGCAGGAAGAGTTGCTAGCTAGTGGGGAAAGGTATCATTAATTATATTATTTCCAAGATCTAGTACTTCCAAATTACCACAGTTGACCAAAGAAGGTGGTAATGGTCCCTCCAACTGATTGCGATTAAGATTCAAAGTGATCAACTTACTGTCGTTGGCAAATGTATGAGGAATGTTGCCATAAAAGTTGTTCATCTTCAAATCCAAAACCCAGATAGTTGAAAAGTTTCCTAGACATTGTGGAATAACTCCATAAAAGCTATTATTAGACAAGTCCAGATATTTAATCAAATTCAAATAGCAAAATGATAAAGGGATGACTCCAGTCAAGTTGTTGTGTGAAACTAAAAAGAATGAGAGGGAAGGTGGTGGAGCTGGAAGTATACCTTGAAGCAAGTTAGATTGAAGGTCAATATGTCGTACATTCTAAGGAAATTGTTCTATTATGCCTGTCAGGAAGTTGCCTGAAAGACTTAAAAAGGATAGAAAAGTCATGTTGAATAGCCAGTTTGGAAAGTGACCATGGATTTTGTTGTTAGAAAGGTCCAGTATACCAAGGTTTTTTTATGAGATCATTGGGAACTCATTTATATTGCAAGAAGATAAAGCCAAATTGAAAAGTCGAGGAAATGAAGAGCTGACTTTATTTTTGGTGATTAATGATACTCCACTATAAGAAAGATTAAGATGTTCAAGGTACTTGAGCTTCCCAAACATGTAAAGCTCTACTTCGCCAATTAAATTGTTTGAAGAAAGTGAAAGAGAGGTGAGATTAAGTCCAATATTGAACTTGGAATTGGGCCATGAAATCTATTATCTCTCAAACTAATTACTTGCAGTGAACTAATTTGAAGAAGCCAAGTAAGAATAGTCCCGTTAAACGAGTTGCCACCTAAATAAATATAGGCTAACTTTTGAAGTCTGCCTAAACTAGAGGGAATGGGACCAAATAGACTATTTCTTACTAAAGACAAATAAAGCAATTGAGTTAAATTATCAAAAATATCTGGAATTTCACCTGTGAAATTATTAAGACTAAGATCCAACTTGATGATTTGCTTAAGATTTGAAAGAGATAGAGGAATATGACCAGAGAAATTATTAGAACCGAAATCCAAAACAGATAGTTGCGTAAGATTACCAATTGACGTAAGAATTTACCCGAGGATATTGCATTGAGACATCCTAAGATGCGACAAAAGCTTTAAATTTCCGAACGAATCAGGTAGTTGTCCTGACAAACCTGTACGAGATATATCTAAATACTTAAGAGCACTGCTCCAGTTAGCCTTTGGTAATGCCAATGTTAAGTCGAAATTCTCCTGTAAATCAAGTGTGTGCAAGTTTGGAAGGTGGAAGATGTTTACTGGGAAGCTTCCTTGTAAGTGACAACCATGAAGACTCAACATTGTTAAAGAAGAAGAAACAATGTTAAAAGGTTTAGTCCTGAATTTTCTTTATTAATAATTACTTCAAATGCCATCGAGAATCATAAATACATAAATATCAAAAGAAGTCTGAAACAGATTTGAAAACATCATTTTAAGACTCTTTTCTAACTTGTGTATATGAAACAGATTAATATCTGTTACTGTTACATCATCAATATAAACACATATAAAATAAATTACAATAAAAGGAAAAAAAAAAAACATTTTCTATAATTTTTGTGGTTAAAAAAAAAATGTTAACAATTTCAAGAGTCCGTGACTTTTATATATAAAAAATAGTATTAAAAAATGATGATTTGACCTTTGAAAAAAGATTGATTGACGACTCTATGACATAAAGTTGTCATGTGGGGTTTGCAATTGACTTAGACTAAATTTGAGCACAAACAAATTCGATGTTAATTAAAGTTTAACTAACGTATTTTTTTTTGTAAATAATCATAGTTTATTAAGTAGTTGGACCAAATATACATATATATTACTAAACTATGAACCTTGTAGAAAAATATATAATTAATATATAGCTTTTGCACTGTGTAGAAAAAGAGGGAAAGAAGGCATAAAGTCTATTTAGAAGAAAAAAGAACAAATATAAATTTCATAGTATAGATGATGTATCAGATATTGCAGGCTTTCATTTGTGTTGATTGTTGTACTTTGAATTAAAGTTGATGGTGATGATTAACTTATGGAAATAAGGGGGCCACAAAGTCGATATATATTAATGCAGGAAGTTTCATTTTCAACTAGTATATCCTCACATGTGGCTTTCTTGCCAAGACACAGTCTCAGGAGCGTGACAGAGTAGAAAGTTGTGTGGATTCCCTGAATTCACTGTTAGCTTGATTGACAATGCAATTCGAAGCAGGCATTCGTGTAGGTCCTACAATTGACATATTGGCGCAAAAAATTCTATTTATCATATTAACTACTTTCGTTTTTTTTTTTTAATGATTTAGATAAATTCACGGATAAATCGAAATCAATTTAGGGATCAAACGAAATCAAACGACGTTTGACTCTATATTTGATTTGACTTTTAGGTGCAATTGGAGGAGGATCTTCTATACGAAAGAGATCAAATTATATATAAATGAAGAAGAAACTCATATAAGATGAAAGAATAATTCATTTATATTTTTTATGATGGGAGAGAGATTTTTGCTGATGATAAGAGTTGAAATAGACACCCAAGTCAACAAGTCAGTGGTATTACCTCTATGCCACTGACCAACTCTCGACTACTTTCGACTTTCTGGTTTGAAAACTTCATCCTAATTTAAGGTAAGGGAAAAATTATTCATGTACTGCAAAATGTCCAAACTTATCCACAAAATGGTGCTGTGCATGACATCAAATTAAGGGAATATCCCAAAAAATCCCTGAAAACAAAAATAACCTCACTTTACCTCCTAATTTGAAAATATTAGCCAAAACAACCCTTACCGTCTCTCAAAAGCGATTTTCATCCAAATTATTAGTGGTTTTGTGACAAAAATAATAAAAGACCAAATACCCTTACAATATTAAAAATTAAAAAATTAAAAACAAACAATTAATCAATTACCACGCTACCCTTTGATAAACAATATTAAAAAAATTAAATAAAAAATAAAAAAATTATTTTTATTAAATAAATTAAATTAAAAAAATCTTCATCAGAAAAAATTAAATAAATTTAACAAAATAAAAGTAAAATAAAAATAAAAATAAAATAATTTTTTTAAATTAATCTCCATCATCCATCTTATTTTATTAATTTATTATAAGACTTTAATTCTCCATTGCCGTCTTTCAAATATTTTCTATATTAATAATTTTTTTACTTTGAATTATATTTCTTCAAATAATTTTGTGGACTGCAATTGTTTGTAAATGACTAATCCACCAATAATATAGCTCAAAGACTTGGTCTTTACCAAAAAAAAAAATAATAATAATAAATAAATAAATAAAAAGAGATTTGGTCTTTGAAGACTTGGTCAGTTCAAAGTGCAAGGAAAATGCAGAAAATACACACTCAAAGTAGTCTGCTACTTTATTGTATTGCATTACTTATTTACTGAGCGAAATAATATGTTTATGGTATAATATTTTATTGTGCTCAAAAAGTAAGAAATTAAGGAAGTAACTAATCGTAAGTTAAAATGGAAAATATATATATATATATAAGGAAATTATTAGCTTAATAAAGTTCTTCAAAATTGTAACGGTATACTCAAAAAAAAAAAAAAAGAAAAAGAAAAAAGAGAGGAGATTCATATATGCAAATGTTGCTGCAGCTGTGAGGGCCGGGCTAGAGGACAGAGCAATTGAAAGAAGTCATGCGTGCTGGTCGTAGAATTGGCTACAGTCATTACACCAAATTGTCTTTGATGGAGATGCTAGATCCAGGAAATGCTGTTCCATTTTCCTTGTTTTCCTTTTATTTTTTATTTTTTTTTTTCACTAGCAAAATAACAATTGTTTTGGTCTTCTGCTATCTACCATTTCCACACCTGCTTCACTGTTGAATGGGAAAGATAGTGTACATGGACAGACTTCAGTCTAACATGAATATGCATAACATTATTTTATTGTATATATTTATAAATACACCTGATCAATACCTATTTTATTATTTATTTAATTTTATATATTAAGATTGTTTATGTGTTAACTTTTGTAAAGATTAGAGGAGAAAGCTATATTTCAAGTAAATCAGAGGAGAGATAACATTTATTAATTTTTGATGAATGATTAAAGTCAATTTTTTTTGTGATTAACCCTTTTTAATTTTTTATGATTACAGTTATAAAACCTTTTTACTCTCTCAAATCCTAATTTTTCATTTATATCATCAGACTTACATGAATGATTATCAGTTAATTTTTCATTAAATAAGGATTACATGAATGATTAGAGACTTGCATGAATGATTAAAGTTAGGATTTGATGATGAACCATGTTTTACTTTTTATGATTAAAGTCATAAATTCTTTTTATTCTCTCAAACCCTAATTTTTCATTTATATCATGAGACTTGCATGAATGATTACTAACTAATTTTATAAAACCATAAATAACACTTTTTTTTTTTTTTACGATGAATTGTCAATATCAATTTAGATATGTAGTTGTTGGATGATTTTTTAACAAAAAGAACAGAATGAAAAATATTGATGTGGTGATTAAATGTCTGATAATATTTTTTATGATTAAATTAGAATTGCATGAATTATTAGAAATTTTTTAATTTTTGTGGAGAAAAATAAGGGTTTAAAAGTGTAAGAAAAAGATTTATGATATAAATGACATTTTAATTAATAATTGGTGGGTGTACTTATAAAATATTTATCCTTTTAGTAATTTTACTTAAAAGTAATATAGTATGTTTAAAAAAAACAAATGCTAATTTGAGATGTACATGCAATTTTTAAGAGATGGGAATATCGCCACTCCAAATATATTCTCAATCTTAATCTTTCATCATAAAAAATTGCAACATAAACAAATATATCTATCCCAAATCTATTTTATACTCAAAACTTTCTAACTATGGGGCATTTCTAAATAGCCCCCAACTTTTGCACATAATATGAAAATACTCTCCATAGTTTCGTAATTAACAATTGCCATTAGTTTTTTCATTAAAATATTGACATTGACACATGCAAAGCAGTGAATGATTTCTTTGCCATTGATTTAAACTTAATTAAAATAAAATTATAAAATAAAATTATAAAAAAAAAATCTCTACCATTCATCTTTAAAATAGATCGTGAGAGATCAAAATTAATTAAATGATTTATTAAATTATTAAATAAAAATTAAAAATTAAAAATTAAAAAGTGAAAAAGCATTGATCTGCACCATCCATCTTTGATATGGATGGTAAGAGATCAAAATCAATAATAATTTTATTAAACAAAAATTAAAAAAAAAAACAAAACTGAAAAAAGAAAGAACGTCAAAAATTAAAAAAAATATATATATATTTCCAGCCAAAACCACAAACATGTCTTCTTCTCCGCTCAATCAAACCAAACCACATCAAGGAAAAAAAAAAAGAAAAAAAAATGAATTCTATGATGTCTGGTACTGAGCTTAAAATAGTAACGACAGTGGCGGCGGTAGGGTGGTGAGATGTGAGTGCTGCAGGCTTAAAGAGGAACGCACACCGGCCTACATTGGGAGAGAGAGGACGGTGACTTGGCTTGGGTTTTGATGGGTTGATGATGTCTAGTGCTGCGGACTGATGGAGGAGTGCACGCCGACCTACGACGACGGTCCAAAGTCTAGTGCTGCGGGTTGGGGGGGGTTGATAATGTCTGGTGCTACGGGTTGGTATGACGACAACCCAAAGTCTAGTCAATGATTCATGATGCTGTGGGCTGGTGGGTGGATGATGTCTCCAGAACTTATGGATGAAAGGGTGGAGAGATAACGGTGGTGATGTTGACTTGGTAGAGAGAGAGAGAGAGAGAGGATGGTGACTTATGGATAGAGTTTGGAGAGAGAGAGAAGGATGGTGACTTATGGATGGACGTTGGAGAGAGAGAGAGATGGTGGGTTACCAGTTTTTATTTTTATTTTTAAAATTTTTAATTTGATCTCCACCGTATGGAGATCAATCATTCTTTTAATAATATTTTTTTGGTTTTTTATTTTTTCATTAATTAACATTTATTTATCAGCTTCATTTATCATTGTACCTTTCCATTACTAATGGCCTCTAATGGAATTGGTGATGGTAGGATGTCATTTGCTTATTTAATTAAATTGTGGGGTAGAAAAATGCTAATTATGAAACTACGAAGAGTACTTTCATATTATGAGCAAAATTTGGCGGGCTATTTAAAAATATCCCTTCATGTTATTAGTTACTTGTTAGATACATCTCCATCTCAATTCAACTTAAAATTCAAAATGATTTTCCTTAAACTAATCAAAATAATTACAATAAACTTCATTAAAACTTCAAATATGCATAACAAATTCGTAACTTCAAGGGTTAATTGCACAAACGTACCCTATATTTTGATGTAAAAGCTTAATATTCAACTAATATCAATAATAGCAGCAGCCCCCCTTGAAGTTAATGTTAGGCCGTTAGCATTTAACGAAAGAAGGACAATGTTGTAATTTTGTTGGAAAATGAAAGAAAATGATAAATTAAAATGTTTGTATACAGACATCTCAAATCAAATTATCCCATTTCATTTCCATCTGACACAATTTTATGAACATAGGCAGCAGGTGTTGTTCATGTTTAAGCATAGATTGTAATAATTTATGGACATGTAATCTAATGCATAACTATTATTACTGTACTCCTCTTTTACATTGTTAATAGCAATTATGCTGGACATGCATATTACATGAAATTATCTAGTCACTTTTTCAAAAGTGACACTACAATCATTAATACAACAACAAATAAGAACATTTTCATAACCTGATATCTGTTGTTGTTTTCTTTTTCCTTGTGAGCTTGCTTCTCTATTTTCTCAACAATGGAAATTAGATACTTAATGTCTTGTCTAAGTAGACTCAACATATTGCTTTCAACCAATCTATCTTCATAATTGCTTGAATAATTTTGGATGTCATTGTTTCTGAACTTAGCTTTACTTGGTTCCCAGAATGCGTAATAGTTACAATTTCCTTTTTCACAAACAAAATACAATTTTGACGGGTTAGCCTTCGATTCTGAAATTCTTACAGCTACTCTTCGACCACACTTGCACCTTCTATTCTTGAATTTAATCACTCCCCCATTCACTTCACTGCTTGAACTCTGTGAAGCTTCCATTGTTGCAACTTTTTTTAGATTGAAAACCTTTAGAAAATATGGTTACATGGGTTAACAAATTGTAAAACAAATTGGCTTTATATAACCATGAGAATATAGCCGTTGCGTTCCAACGGTCAAACATTTTGAAGTGATTGAGTCATTTTTCCATAAAAGTGTAGGTATAAATGCAACACTAAAATAGAAGCATATACACTTCACTTGACTTGTCATATCACTTGCCTTACAACTTAAAGGCATATAGGACTTTTCAAAGCAAAATTTAATTTGATCATTAAGTACAATGGTCAACGTCAAGATCATGGGGGCTGCTGCTATTATTGACATTAGTTGAATATTAAGTTTTTATATCAAAACACAGGGTATGTTACTGTAATTAACTCTAACTTCAAAAATAATTTCATAACTTGCATATATTACTTACCCTAATGCCATTACAAAGAAGTACCTAACTTTAAAAATTTCAACAATAAGGACTAGGGTTGGGCACGAGTCAGATCGGGTCGTTTTTAGGCAAAACCGAATTGAAATTGACTTCTGTCGGTTTTTCAAATTGAAAACTGATCGAATTGATTTAGAGAGGAAAACTAACCGGAACTGACTAGTGTCAGCTCGGTTTGGGTCTATTTGGTTTAGGTCGGTTTCACTAGTTCACCATCAAATTCAAACTATAATTGAAAAACCACCATCAACAACACCAATTACTGGTACACAAAATAAAAAATTTCAGTTCATCACCAAAATCAACCAAATCCATGAATTACAAACACATGAGAAGAGATAACTTGTAGATGAACTTGAAGGTGAGACAAGATAATTAGAAAAAAACATGAGCAAACCGCGATGAATCAAACTTGGAGATGAGACAAGAAAATTAAAAAAAAATATATGAGCAAACAACAATGAATCCAATAAAATTTTAAATGTGTTCCAAGTTCATTAAATGTGTTATAGTTGAAATCTCAAACAAGAAAACAAACAAAGAAAAAAGAAAATATAATTCATTTTTTTTTATAATAAAAATAAAAGTTGTCACCTTCAGCTTTGAGCGAACAACAATGAGGACAAGAAGATGAAGTTAAAGGTGAACCAAAAACCAGATTCCGTGTGAACTTGTAAAAGATGAAGTTATTGTCAATAACTGTAGCTCTTATGGTGCTAGATGCATGGAGTTTGGCTTTGCAAAGATAGATGACTGCAAAAGATTTAAGCACTAACTTAGTTCAGATCTGGATTTCAAAGAGAGAGAGAAGGGAAAGGTTGAAGGAGGAAGAAGAGGTGAGAATGGTTAAACGAGAAAGAGAGAAGGGGCGGCTAGGGTTAGAAATGATGAGTGAATGTGGCTTTAGGTTATTTTTTGGCTTTTATATTTTCCATTTTTTTAAATGGTCAGTTTTCAGTTTGAGTCGTTTTTTTGACCCAAAACAGACTCGAAATTGAAAACAACCGATTTTGCAAACTAAAAACCAACCTAACCCAAAATATAAATGAAAACTGACATTTTCAAGCTTGTTCGGGTAGGATTAGTCCCGGTTTTTTTGCCCACCTTTAATAAGGACATAGTATACAATAGTTTATGGGTACCACAATTCCAAATGTGCCCATCTAAGATAAATATTTTCAAATTTATAAACAAAACAATTGAGAATGGATTTAAAATGTGGAATAGAGAATAAAAACTAATAGAATTAAATCCTAGAAATTGAATTAAATCCTTTTAAGTCAACTAATAACATAAGATTGGATTGTGACGGTGAAATTGAGTGGCTAGTATTCCAAGTGTCCAACCATTTATTCGACAACTCAAATTCAGCCATGTTCTTTATTCTTCATGCAATTTATTTAAGTGTTAATATTAGTTCTCTTAATTTCTTTTAATTTCCAAATTAATCATCTTAATTTCTTTATTATATTTAAGGAACATTGAATAATTAAAACTAGCCACGTATCTAAACAAACCCCTATGGGTTCAATGCTCGTATTTGCTCACTGTACTCATATATCGACTCGTGCACTTGTGAGTTGTGAGAACTAAATTTTGTTTATCACTTGGTGAGGCTATTAAACCTATCTAGCTAGAAGAGGTTCAAATATTAACTAGATGAAACGATACTAAAGATATGTACGGTGACTAACTAGAAGCAAACTCCATATCAAGCATTTTGCTACTTATAATAGCCACAAAGATAACAAGAGTTTCACAAATACATATAAGCAGACTTATTTTATGTAAATATAAAGGTTGAAACCTTATTCACTATTTCCAATTATACTTGATAGGGACAGGGACAAGAGGAGTTTGTTTGTTTGTTTGTTTTTTTTTTTTTTTTTTTTTTTTGTTTTTTTTAATGGCTTGTATAATCCTAGAGATTAGCTGGACCAAGTGGGATGCGACTATGATAGCACGGTTTGAGGAACAGCTTCTAAGCGACAAGGATCAACCTTGACCTGTGGGGGAATAAACCCACATAAAGTAAGGGACATATAATTTGAACCCATGACTTATGACATCATGGATGAGAGCTGGCATGTTAATCGCTATGGCAACCCCACTTTGTGCAACAGGAGTCTTCTTACGAACAAAGAGGCCAAACTCCTCTTCCATGTTGATATCCTTTCTCTCTATCCTAGTAGGCAGCTCCCAATCAAAATGATAGAGAAGATTCCCAAGCAAAAAACTTAAGAGTTGTAGATGCCATTGTTATTCAAGGAGAAATCCTCTTTCTAGCACCAAAGGATAACAACTCAAAACTCTGAAATCAATGGCCTCATCTTCAAATTTTTCTGGATAGAATTCTTGACAGTTTTTCTAGGTTCTCGAATCTTGGCCAATCGCAAAAGCATTTATTTGGGCTTTTGTTTTGGGATAAATATTATAGCTTAATTTGTTGGACGACTAGGTGTGGGATTAAACATACAGATGGTGGGTGCAACCTAGGAGTTTCTTTGATTACCATTTTGGCATTTTCAAGTACTTGATGTTTTCACAAACTATATATTTCTTCAAGAAATGGTTTGTTAATGTTCCCAACAAAGCTTCGGATTTCATGTTGTAGCTTTTATATCACTCTAGGGTTCTTCATTAGCTTAGTCATTGCCTGTGACACAATAGTAATTGAACTGGCGTCAATTGCTATAAGAAAATATATTCTGAGATGTGGACATGTACATAAAGAAAAATACCAAAATGTGTTTGTCAATAGAAAAATTATCTTCATGTACACCCACACACACACACAAGTATACAAACACATACGCAAATAATGATTCATAAAAGAAATTTTTTTATCAAAAATGAAACACGTAAAAGAAAAAAGAAAAAGTAAACTACATGCGACCCCGGAAGTAAGGCCTCAAACACATGGATACTAAGTTTTGTTATTATAACAAGGAACCCTCTCCTTTATGGCCAAAGGTATTAAAACTAATGGTTGATCTTAAATTTATGCAATGATAAAAATGTCCTCACATTTTTATTTTAAAACAAAAATTAAAATTTAAAAAAATGAAAAATAAATTTAAAAATAAAAAATATTAAAAATGTAAAAAAAATGAAAAAATTAATACTTATTAAAAAAACAAATGCATTTTCACTGTCCATCTCTAAGATGAACGATGGAGATCAATTGATGTATAAAAGAAAAAAAGTTAAAGAGAAAAAACATGTTAAAAACGAGGTCAACTGATGTAAAAAATGTTAATAAAGAAGAATAAAGATATGACCACGGATGTGGTTGATAATACATTTTGGCAAGTTGGACCTGCAAAATTAAAATATATGAAGAAACTGACTTTAATTAAATCCAATTTTGTCTAAGTATAAAAGGTGTATGGAGAGAAGATAAATAATGTAATAAACCTCTTATTCGAATGTAAATATCTTATTGTGAATAATAATGTCTCTCCAACATTGTGTACACTATGATTTTGATCAATCATTTTTTCACCGAAAGAGAGGCAGGGGTGGGGTGTGAAGGTACAAACCGATCAGGTTTGAAGAAGAATCAGAGGACCTTCTTTTGCCTATATTTTGATGGTTGAATTTCCAGTCCTTCGATTCTAAAAGTTTCCATTAAGAGAGGAACCCATTGGAGTCATAAATATAATCTAGAGTACATATCCAAGGGAATCTTGAGCCAAAGAAAAATCTTCGAGCATGATTTTTCATTTTACTAATAATATTATTAGTTTTATTGTTGCAAATCAAAACACTTACGGCAAAAGCATGAAATAAATTATTCTAACCGTATTCCTTTTAGCTTTGTACTTTTCTTTCATTTACATCAAAGGCCGGTACGGCTTTGGATTTTGACATATGAAAGATGTTATTAGTAATTTAAAATGACTTTTAGACTCATGTTATTACTTTTTCTTTTGACTATATCACTTTTATAGCATTGAAAACAAATCCTAAGATAATACCCAATGTACGTAGGTCGAGAAAAAATTACATCCACATTTAGACTTTATCACCAATACACTATCAACGTTCATTTATTCTAATCAACGTATAAATTCAAGATTAGCAAAAACCTTATCAAAACGTTCATTTATTTTAAACAATTGAAATATTCACCCTTTAATCCACAATACGAAGGGTGAGCTTTATTAGGCATGCACTATAAGCTTCCTTGATTTCACTTGTCCCTTGGTGCCCCTTTTGCTCAAATAAAGAATTAACAATTTGGTAATACATTTTTATCCCGTAGTAATCTAGAGTATTTCTTTATGGTTCATTTTATGTTATCTATACTTGAAATGGATTTGCTTTTTATAGAAATAGGGATGAAACCGTTGTAGTTTATGCTAAAGCTAGATATTGACCTCCTAAATAAAATATATCGTTTTATTCATTTATAAAGTTGATTGGGTTTTAACTAATATTATAAAACTCGCTACTCATTACTCGATTGGTGACCCAACGAATAACAAGTACTTGACTACTACGTGAGTACTCAGTTTAATCATCGGTCAATGGTTAACTCGTTAAGCAACGATCAAACTTAGTTAAATCTATAAAAAAAATAATAATAAAAAAAAATTAAAAAAAATTATAGAATTAAAATACAATCATATGACCACAAAACATGATAAATCCATATAAATTAAAATCACAAAATCAATTAAACCCATGCAAATTAAATTCAACTAAATCAATATAAATTAATATCACAAAATCAATTAAGCCCACTGATGCATCAAGTGGGAAGAAATTAAAAAGCCCAAATGATATCAATGATGCAAGAGCCCAACATTGAGTGGCCCAATTATTCATGAAATGTTGTTGCTTTGATACACCCATGAACCTTGTTTAACGTCCCCATTTGATTTAAAAATGAAAAAATGAAAAGTAGATGGTGGACATATGTCCACCAAAATGATGGACTTTTAAAATAAAGAAAATATAGTGTTACAGAAAGAAGCCGGGAGAAGCCAACCAGAAGTGGGGGGAGAGGTGTGGGTGAAGCTGGTGAAGCTAAAGAGAGGAGAATGAGAGAGAGAGAAGGAAGAACCGAGATAGGAAAATAAAGAAAAATCAAGGAGAGATAGGTCGAGAAAATAAGCTCCAATCTCACCTTGTGCAAGAATTTCTAAGATTTGTGTTCCATATATATTTTTTAAAATTAATTGATAAATAAACTTTGAACTGCCATTCTCTCTCTAAAATGTGAATCCCACTTTGCATGTGGAAGATTTGAGCTTATTAAAGATTTACATTTTAATTGGCATGTTGAAGATTTGGCTTTGTAATTAAGGTTTGTGTTAGTGTCGGGCTAAGTTGACCAAGTTGGACTAACACAACGAGCACTTACTGGAGGCAAGTAGAACCCCCAATTTGTGGGTTCTCGGATCCGTGGAATGCTAGTTCAATAGAACTTGGTAGAGTTGGGCGAGTTCTATAACACTGGATAAATTTTTATTTTTATTTTTATTTTTGTAATTTCATTTTATTCTTTTTAATTCTTTGAAATCAAATTACCTATTTACCCTTCTGCCACCCTCACACCTAGTAATCCAAACGTTTAATCATTTTGTCAAGATTAGCTTTTTGTAATAATAACAAGATTTCATGCAATTTTAGTAATTAAAGGTTAGGGTACTTTATTCCAAGTACACCTGAAAAAATTTTAAAAATAAAAGTTGTCTCTCATAATTACTCTACAACTATATTCTAAATCCTACAAGTATATATGTTTAGTAATGCATTGATCCTCACCTTTAAAAACAAAACTAGCATGAAAACAAGTTGAAAGAAAAAAAAAAAAAAAAAAAAAAAGAAGAAAAAGAAAATAAAAATATTAACTGTCTCTGGTTAATGAAGGCATATCTAGCACCGCCCCCCTAATAATAATAATAAAACTTTCTTTAGTAAAATGCAAGGCAATTAGATTCTAGTGATATACCGCCTTCACATCTACACCTTAAAGTTGGGTTTGAGTTATGTTTCATTTTTTTTAAACTTGAATTAATTAAAATATTTCAAACATATATATAAGACAAATATAATTTAAAATGATAAAGAAAAACGACGACAATAAAGTAATCTCCAACTAGATTTATAATTAGGTTAGTTGAGTATAGTCCTTTCAACATCAATAATTCTCACTTAGTTAATATCTTCCTCCAACTCTAATTATTGCTTATGCTTCATCAACCACCTAATCTTACATACACATGTGAACCAATATTTAAAAGAAAGCCCTTTGATAATTGCCTTATTAGCATCATGACTCTAAACATGGAACTTCTATGTGAAAACATTTGAGGCTGAGAATATTGTTGCTCATGTCTACAGTAAATAACAAAGTATTGAAGCTTTATTAACTGTTGTCGAAAATAGAGTGCAATTAATAACGTAAAGTAAACTATTTTATTTTGCTTTTCATAGTCATTCCATCTACTAAAAATTTCTCAAATTGAATTAGGAAAAAGTGCGATATCATGATTTACATAATAGTTACTGTTACATCCAAAATTAAGCTGATTAAACACATTAGTCAAGTCAATGCACAAAGTAGGGGCCGATAAATAATCAAGAATGAGTCGAACCATGTCATATATATATGTATATATGTATAAAAGTGTAAAATCAATTAGTTGGCCATACAAAAACTTCTAGGTTAGAAAGGAGATTTCCCTTGAAACCTTTCGGCCTTCAAAACCTACACATAAGGAAACGAACACCCTTCCGAGTAATGGGCTAGGTCAGTTTGGCCAGCTAGTCCATAAGCCAAGCATAACTTTAGTAAGGTAAAATATAACTTGTCAGCCACCTCTAAGCCAGTGAAGCTTAAGACCTCCCTATCCACCAAGTCTATTGATCCCAATCAAGGGGCCGGATCACTAACACCCCCAACCTCTAACCAGCATTACATAAATTATTAAATGCCCACTTATTAAATGAACCTAATTACATCTACCCACGGCATTAAAGAAGTGTGATGGTTAATCCACCTGATAATTTAGAGATTAGTTGACTTGGTAGGTGGCTAATTACGAGGGTTTAGTCCATATGACATGACAAGTGGTATAAAACATACTCATGTTTCTCCCATATCGGCACATCTATTCACGCTTATAAATTGATGCTCCATTTTTTCACAAGGGCAATACTTCTTTCACTCTCACTCTAGAACCATCTCTCTCTGAATTTTTTTTACTTTCCATACAACCACATACTACCTTAAACGTCGAAGTGTGAAATATTTGTGCACTTATCATGATCTTTTCGTAAGTAGGTCCCACGGACTCATACATAGAGGTTATTTGTTTTTACCCATTTGTAACTTAATGGTATTAAATTATATTCATTAAGCTATTTTTGTTTATTGTTTTTAAGTAGTTAAATCACTTAATACTATCTAGAAAGAAATGAAAAAAAAAAAGGTTAAAATTATTGACTTTTAACTTAACTACAAATCACTTAATGATATTTAAAATATTTTAATACAAGATTATCCTTCCCAAAACAATATATTTTTAATTTTATTATAATTAATTCTATATTATAAATATTTTCTCTTCTTTTTACCCTAACACTGATATGAAACATCTTTTAAAAAACTCTCATTCCAAACTTTTTTAAAATTGTACTGCTGTATTTTAATTTATAATTTAAATATTTACTTTTGTAGTTGCTTTTTAAATACAATTCAACTCATAGACCATTTCATTATTTTTGTTTAATATATAAATATCATTAATTTTACTATACTTTTTAATTATATTTTAATTATGAATAAATATTACTGATAATTATTTATGTTTTATTGTTTATATCATATTAAATAAAATTTCCTAAAAACTAATAATAAAAAAGATATAAATATCAAAGCACTAGTTTTTAAACATTTTTAATTTTAAAACCAAATAGTTTGCAAGACATTCAAAAGAGAGGGACTATAAAAAAAAAAAAAAAAAAAATTATTTAGATTTCAATCAAACTCATCACCATCCATCTGATCTTCCACATTGGCCAATTAAGATTAAGTGGCCACAGTTACAACACATCGTCTAAACCGTCCAACCTAATTTGTCCAGTCAGCTTTGATCAATCTAAATTTTAACTTTATTGTTGCCCCATGTTTGGTGCTGATAGTGACAAAAGATGTATATAACATCTTATTTGGTCACATTTAACCTAATTTTATTTTTTTTATACTATTTCATCTAGGTTTAATTATTTAACTTTTCTTGGTTTTGATTATTCAAATGGATTAAATTGAATTTCTAATAAAATCAACCTCTTAACCGACTGTCAAACTCATCACTGCCCATCTTGTCTTCCACATCAGCCAATTAAGATCAATTGGCCACCATTACAACACATCCTCTAAACCGTCCAACCAAATTTGTCAGCTTCGATCAATCTAAATTTTGACTTGATTGTTGCCCGATATTTTGGGGTTAGATAGTGACAAAAGATACATATAACCTTTTATTTGGTCACATTTAACATAATTTTATTAATTTTTTATACTATTTCATTTAAGTTTAATTAATTAACTTTTCTTGGTTTTGATTATTCGGATGAATTAGATTGAATTTAAAATTAAATCATAGAGCTAACCTATGTAAATAACACCGCTGTAGACGCTATCCTCCATTCCCCTCCATAATTTAAGAACCACACTGATAATACAAACAAAGTAAACACAAGATGATGCTCTGTCCTTAGCAGTCCTAATCAGAAACATGTTTGGCGATGGCGACGAACCAGAATTCTAAGTTTGTGGTACTCTTTTCTTGCATGGTTTGTGTGGCCTAGAATTTAACTATTTTTAAGTACCACACTGATAATACAAACAAAGCAAACACAAGACGATGCTCTGTTCTTAGCATCCCTAATCAGAAATATGTTTGGCGATGGCGATGAACCAGAATTCTAAGTTTGTGTTACTCTTTTCTTGCATGGTTTGTGTGGCCTAGAATTTAACTATTTTTAAGTACCACACTGATAATACAAACAAAGCAAACACAAGATGATGCTCTGTTCTTAGCAGCCCTAATCAGAAACATGTTTGGCGACGGCGATGAACCAGAATTCTAATTTGTGGTACTCCTTTTTTGTATGGTTTGTGTGGCCTATAATTTAACTATTTTTATGCACGTTTAGTTTGTGTTTCTCCTCATGTGAAATTTGTGGTCCATCGTTGGAAGTACGTGGGTTTGCGGGGACAAGAATACGTGGGTTCGACCTTATTATTGCTGTCTACAAGACTGCAACTAAGTACCCTTTGGTCGCGCCACACGCTTCGGGCTCGTGAAGCAAAGTCGAGCCCATTAAGATATTTTTTGGTGTTTGTTTCGGTCACGTAACTCACGTTTTTCAGGTTGAGAGTGGGATTCGTGTGAGTGATGAGGACGCGTGGATGGTCGGATGAAGACCTGGATCTATGGACAGATTTGTAACGTCATCAAGATCGGAGAGGGTTTTATGAATCCATGCGATTGGTTCCTTTCGGTGACTGCCACGTGCTCCCTTTTTTTTTTTTTTTTTTTTTTTAATTTTTGCTTCTTCTTCCATTGTATATTCTTTTTTTTTTTTATTTTTTTTTTTATTTTAATAGTGTTGAATTAGGTTAATTAAATTATTTTTATTTTTTTTAAGTGGTCAAATCACTAAAAGTCATTCAAAAATCATTAAAAATAAAAAGTTATATTTTTTTTTTACTTTTCACTTAATACAAAATCACTTAATAATTTTATAAATTTATTATTTCAATTTTATTCTTCCAAAGTTACATATTTTCAAGTTTGTTATAGTTTTACATTATACAAGTTTCTTTTAATACTTTAACAAATATATTTTCAAATTTTATCATAATTTTATATTATACATATTTATTTTAATGATATTCCTTTTAATGTTATTTTTATTTAAATATATAACAATAATAATTCAACTTGATACTATTTTATTTATTTTTATTTAATTTACTTTACTACAATAATTTATTTATGTTTATATAATTTTTTTTTTAAAAAAATACTTTACTATAATAATTAATCATATTTTAATTATGAATAAAAATATTATTATTATATACATAAAAGTGTTTTAGTATTTGTTAAATAATTTATTATAATTATTTATATTATATTAAATGAAGTTACATAAAAACTAATGATAAAATGATATAAATATCAAATTACTAATATTCAGACAATTTTAACTTTAAAAAACAAATAAGATTACTTTACATTCAGATGTAAAGGAAAAAAAAAAAAAAACATGTCATTTAGATTTCAGGTTTCAGTCACCATTCAGTTTTCAGTCTTCAGTATCACTGTTTATTCTTTAGACAAAAAAACAAACGATTTTTAAGATTTGAATAAGTTTTGATATTTAATATTGTTGTATCTAAAACTAGCAAGGGACCAAAAATCTAATAAGGGCTTAATAGGCTAATGAGCCCAAAGGCCTAGATGAAAAATGAAGCAATAATAATATTTTTATTATTATAATAATATTTAACTTCTCTTATAAGAAACATAAGAGAAGTTAGAGAAACAACCAACTTCTCTCTTCCAAGTTTAAATCGTTGTGTCATCTTCTCCGTTCATGCTATGTTTTTTTTTCTAAAGTATGGGTGTAGGATGCTTGTAGGTGATGTTTTAAAGGTGAAATGGAAGTGTGTGAAGTCAAAATCAAGGGTGAGAGAACAAACATGAGAGCCCCACTCTCAACCCCTCAAAACTCTAAAATGTGAGCTTTGGTCACTTTTTAAAGATGTGGAAGTTAAGACAATGATTGAAGGGTGAAAAGTCAAAAATACCCTTGAAAATGTTCTTTTTCACATTGTTAAAATGGGCTAGTAACATGTGACGCTTCTTGGCGCACTGCTTTGTGCATAAGCGCGCCGATAGGCCAACTTTGATGTTTGATTACTAAAATAGTCATATCTTTCTCTACGGACCTCCGATTCATGAATCGTTAGTTGCTATGGAAAATAGACATCTGTAACTTTAATTTGATAGGTTGTAGCTCACACAACTCAAACTGATGACTCCACACGAGCTCTCATAATTCAACCCATCTTTCATGCTCGAAAATCCATAATTATGCTATTTTTTTTTTTTTCACAAGACCCAAACCTAACATTTTTTTTTCACTTGATTTCATATCAAATCTTTTCTAATTAAGCGTACACATTATTTAGAGATTTATTCCCTAAAAGATACTAAAAAAACACATAAAAAACACTTGAAAATAATGATAAAGATATAGATTTGAAGACACGAATCTTCACTATAAATGTCTTTATCATTCATCGCTTTCCTATCTCTTGGCAAAAGGACCACTAGCCAAGGCTATGTTTATGTTTGATATTAGACGAAACCAAAAAAGAAAACAACAAGTAACAAGTAAAAAAGGAGAAGGTGAGGGTGGAACTGAGAGAAAGGAGAAGGTGAGGGGGCTAGGTAGAGAGAGCAGAGGAACAAGAGAGAGGAAGGTAGGGATTTTGACTTTGAGCTAAAAAAAATGACAATTGAATTTATTTAATCATTATTATTATTAAATGTTATATCATTAATTTTACTAATTAAAATGCCATGGACCATTAGGAAGATACATTACACAAAATTATTGTAGCACACCTATGTAAAAAATTATATATATATATATGTAATAGTGAATTCTAACAACTATCATTAGATTTTATTGCATTCAAGTCAAGCAAAACATATTTCAAGAATCTAGAAATACATTTTAAATTTGAGCCATAAAGCCAGGAAATATTATATATTAAGTAAGGTGTGGTTTATATAGAGATGACAGTTTGGTAATACCTCCTTACATTTATAGAAATGTCAGTTTACATCCTTAGATTTCAAAACTAATATTTTTTGCCCATGTTATCTCACAATTGTTAATGTTTGTAGAGGGGATTGTATTTTGATTCTATGAAAAACTTTTTATTTTTCTTTACAAGTTTGATCAAGTTTGATCATTGATCAACTGATTAACTGTTGACTGATGGTCAAACCGAGTACTTGTTGAGTGGTCGAGTACTCTTGAGTCGCCAACTGAATAGCTAGTTTTGAAACATCAGGAAAAAGGAAAATAACTTCATCAAACAGGAAGTTTCATATAATGTATAGAAGTCGAATGGGAAGCTACTAGAATTGTATTATAAGTCAAATATGGAAACGATTAATTACAGTTTGATTTAGTATTTAAGTGTTTAATGTAGTTTCATGTAAAGTACGAAAGAGAAATCTTAGTTCTTCCTATACTATAGCAACTAAATTGTATATAAATAAGAAACCCTAACATAATACAAATAGTCCTTTGCTTATACAACAAGCATTGGGCATCCCTATAAGCCGGCTTACATCCCGAAAGAGCTCTTATACGCTTGTTAGCAACCCTTCTCTTAACAGTAACTCTGCTAAACCCAGCTTCTTTTTAATAATAATATAACCATAGATGTAGACATTATCATTTGGGTCAAACCACGTTAAAATTCCGCTTGCCTCTTTCATCACTTCCTTTCTCTCTTTCATATCTCTATTATTTTACTATATTTATTTGTGTTTGTTCTATTTTTCTTTATCATATTAACACCGTTGCCAAATTTCATTAAACACCTTGAATTTCACACTATTCATCATTTTTACATTAATCTAAGTGTTGAATGATTTTTGAGGTCAACGTTTTGACGTAAGAGAGGGGGCCAAAAATCTAGTTTTATCAACCTTAATATCAGGTTTACTTTTCCTTTGTTTATTTGATAACTAATGGCTAGGTTGTCTTAAACATAAGGTACCGGTAGTCTTCATAGAAATGCGTGTTTAGGTTTTATCCTTAGCATGGATGAAGAATATGACTCAATGTGAGCTGCGTTAGATGTTAGGAAATAGAAGGAAGTGGATCGTAACCAAGATTGGCTTAGCCCTATCCTTACAGTAGATCAATAGCGGGGGGCTGTATAAGGTACACCTTTGATCAATATAACACTTGAACTAATAGGCATTCCAACCTCTCAGTCAAGGTAAACCAATAAGCCATAATAAAAGAGACTTTGCAGACTTTGACTTGGACCATCCAAACATTCATTCAGGGTCAGGGAGCAAATTCCCCCCAACATGAAAACAGCAAACGAACTATCATTCTCCTTAATGGGTGGATAGAGAAGAGGCTTGTGATTAAGGTGTGCAGCAAGTACTCGATAGGTGCCTATGTTCCTAAGTCGTCACTTAGCAAGTAAAAACCAAGGGTATGATAGGAATGTTAGAGTAATCGAGGGATTATAGGGCAACCTAACTAATTTATAGCTGCTGCTCAGAAGGCTGGATCATTTAAAGAGACATAGGGGTAAGAATCAAGATCGATTTTAGGAAGTGAATCCATTAAACAAAGAACTTACCAATGAATCATTATTGAAGCATTTCAAAATGCCAACCATCACCCCGTACAACAGAAAAAGAGACCTATATGATCATCTGAATGCTTTCAATAAGTAGATGGACAACTAGTGATAATGTGCAATACAGGTCTTTTCCAATTACTTTAGGAACATCACTTTGAAAGTGGTTTAAGAAACTCCCAATAGAAAGGATAATGAGTTGGAAACAATGTGGGGAATTGTTTTTACAAAACTACCACGCCTCCAGGAGACAACATATGCCATCTTGCCATATGACAAGGTTTTATGAAAAGACATGAGAATCACTTAAGGATTATATAGCTCATTTCTACAAGAAGCTAAACTATATTGATAACCCCTTAGATGAAGCATCCTTGTGGCAATATCGGCAGGCTTAGACAAAAATAGGAAGCTTTATCGCAGTATATACAAGAACCCTATTTGGACCTTTCGGGATTTTTATGATCAAGCTACCATTAATATCTAGTTAGAAGAGTCGTTGGATGCTTTGAATCGCAAGCTTTAGAGAGATTCAAGCAAATGCAAGCCAAAGAAAATGAAGGGTGATTGTGTGAAGAGTAGCTTGAATAATACACCTTCTTTATAGAAATTAGACTTGTCTTTAGGTCAACATCGCAAGAAGGCTAGCACAAATGATGAGCGGGGGAGGTTTAACAGCTGCTATAACACCTAAGCATAGTTGAAGGATACTTAGGAAAGAATCTATATGGTCAAGAGAAATCGAGAGAATTTTGGCAAGCCTTTACTAATTCGTGCCTCTAAAGGAATATGGAATCTTATATAAATATCTCTTGCCATTTAAGGCACGCTTCACAAGTGATCTATTGTGACTGATGTAGACTACATAGGAGCAGCACCTGTATTTTCAAGACGTCAGTGGTATATGACCAATTCAATGTATCAAATACAAACTCTGAATTAGGAACAACACTTCATATTCAACTTGCCACCAAGTAATTACAAACGTCTTTCTGATCGATAGCATAAGCTATCCAATCTTCAGGGACAAGCACCGTAGTCGAATCAAATTGTTTTCCTTTCTTTACTTACTCATTATTGAAAACAAGGCTCGTCACCCCTTACAAGATAAAATAAAAAATGTTATAAAAAACATGTTAAATTATTGACCATTAACTAAAACCAAGATGAAAAAAATGAATAACTAAGATATAAACACTTACTAACAAGCTCATCTTGTGGACTACGCATCTAGACTCATCAATCAAAGGAGATTGGAGTCGTTTCTTTGGGAGGCTAATAACAGAAAAATATAACGTTATTTAGTATTCATAAATCGAGCTTTTGTGATGAGAACTTGGGTAATTTATGATGTTTTTGGTTAATTTTGAGGATTCTGTGTAGATTATGGAAAATATGGGCAAGTTGAAAATTATAGTGAAAATCTAGGTTTAATGGAAACTTTTTAGAGTTTCAGTTTGATTCTGATTCCTTTAGGTGTAAAAGAGTTAGATTAAATTTATAAATTATCTATAAAAGTTTGATCAGAGTTAAAAGTTTATTTGAAAGAGTTGGTGATATGATCAAATTCTGGAATTGATAAAGATAGAATTTAATGGAGATAAGTATCGAATTTAGAAAAGGATAAATTCGAAATTAGAAGGATAAATATCGAATTGAAAAGATAATTGTTGAAGGAATAGTTGCAATTAATAAGGATTCCTAAAATTTAATTGGAGCTAAAACGGAATTACAAAGAATTTAAAATAAATTAGAGGAAAAAAAAAATAGATTGAAGAAAGAGGGTGAGCCGCGCCATGCAAGGTGAGAGACTGGTTCAGGCGCACCGTGGAGCAGCATGAGTGAACCAGGCAGTGCAAGCAAGTTGCTGTGCATCGGAGCTGATGATGATAAATGGCGCGGGTTGAGAAGGCGCGGGAGCAAGGGGCATTGGCTGCCGGAAGTCGGCGCGGGGCGCAGCTTGACAGCGCTGACAGGTGGGGCCGTGTGTTGGCATGCAGTACGTGAGGAACGGGTGGTCCCACGTGCACGTGACGTCAAGCGGATGGGTAAAGATTATCTCCTCGGCGAAATTCTCTCATGGGCCCTGGAAATTCTCTAAAAAGCCCATATTAAATAGTGTGAGGGTCCAGAATTTGTGAGTTTTTCATCAGTCTTTTGTCATTCAGAGCAGGTCTTTTGTCATTCAGAGCAGCTCAAGTGAGGCAGATTCAAACCAAGGGTGGTTCGTGTGAAGTTCAAGTGGAGAAATTAATATATTTTAGTTTCTCTTTATTTTTATGGAATTTACTTTTGTTAAATTTGTTTCTTTTGCATTGAATATGTTGAACTAATTTTTTAAAATCAGGGCTACAATGTAGCTTAATTATTACTTTAATTTATTAAATGATTCAAGGTTTATTTTTATAATTTATTTTTACTTTATTGATGCTTAATGCTATCAAATAATTTAGACCTATTAATTAATTAGATATTGTGGCATAATATGTTTGCGAGAGGTATTATATGTTTAGAAATCAATAGAGTAACAAAATTCATATGAGATGGGTTGTGTAATCGTGTGAGGATAATTTACTCTTAATAAATTCAAGTTACTTAATATACATAAAAATATAGTCATGTTAGTTGACTTGGATATTTTTGCTCGACTATTGAGAGAGATTTGCAAATATTTTAGAATTGTCCGATTAAATACAAAATAAAAATTATCTTTAGGTTGAGGAGAATAAATTAAATGAAATACTTGAGTGAAACTATATAAATGGATATATGTCAACTGCTAAATTCTATTGAGTTTAATTGTTATAATTTAATTTCATTAGTTAATTTTCTTGTAATTAAATCAATTTTCATTAGTTTGGATAACTTTTTCTTTAACCAATTTTGGTACTTAGTGTGAAATTTGAGTCCATCCTTGTGGGATCGACCTCGACTCGCTACTATATACAAAATAGACTGTATATACTTACATGTATATAGAGCATTATTAAATTAGCTTATCAAAGGCACATCAAATAAGTGTTGATGTGTTCACCATTCAATCACTTTTCCTTATCCTCAATAGTGAAATCCATTTCAGCGTGACTGCTTTCGGATAACCAATCGAACACCTATAGTAAAAATAAGGAATAAATAGGTAAGAAATTATATTAGTAATCAAAATAAAAAGGGTGATCATGCTTTTTATCCTTACCTAAGAACTAACTAGGAATCTTTATACTTCTTGTAAACCTTCATAACTGAGTCCATTACCGGTTGCTGCTCCCATTGTACAGTCTTTACCACCATATTATCCACCATTTCAGAGAAGGATGAATAACTGCTACGTTGTTCAACTCTTTCCTTTGTTGCTTGGCCAGTTCTTCCGCTACATTCTTTTCTTTTTTCCTAGTTTGAGGATCCGTGAATGGTGTCCAATGAACCGTCAATGGCTTCTTCATTCGTTTGGCTTGTTTAATAATGGCATTCCCTTACAATTTTAAGGAAACCAAATTTTGAATTAGGCATTTGGTGTGATATGTAAGACTAAAACGTAAAATAAATATAAAATTTGGCTCGAAAGTGGCAACAGTGGTATAGGCAAGGCTATCATCTCCTGGTTATGGTAATGGGTGTAGAACAACTCTATCATTACTAGCATGATCATCATCATATCGAGGCTGATGATCATCATCATCTCACCTTTAGGACGAAGTTCTGAGTCATCGACATTCTCATGTGTATCAGTGCTCTCATCATCCTCATTATTGTTGTCGTCATTCAGATCATCCACACCATCAAAAGACCTACAAATTCCTTGATGAGCAACTAAGCTTGCCACTCCCCTTTCCAACCTTGCTTGTCCCCTACTCAACCTTCCCTGTACCCTCTGTAAACTACTTAATCTTCTATTTTGTTTCCTAAACAACTCCATGATGCCAACCAACAACTCCATGATTTTGTTGGTGTTTGTTTGAGGCTCCTACAAAGAAAAAAATGTATAGGTTGATAAAACAATTTCAAACAAATGACTAAATTTCGTACAACAGTTTTACAAAAATTTTGATAAAGTCTCTCATATTTTATGACTATCCGAGAAATATAACCTGCATTTTTAATAAATTACACTTCGTCTATTATGTTTAGAGACTCAGTTTCTCTGTCCATCTCCGTACTGCTACACAGTATGCCCACAACTTTTCTATTTAAGATATTCATGTAAGAATGAAATAAATTAAATAATAATATAAGATTCATACCTAAGGATGAGAGGGTCAACGCTCCGTATTGTGAGCCCATCCTACATCATGCATCCTTTGTGTCCTCTTTTTTCCATGCACATCCTTCAACGACGACGCTTCGAATCAATCCAGGTCTCCCATGGGGACAGGGGAGGAGAGGGGGGGAAGAGGGGGGAGGGGGGAGGTGGGGGGAGGTTGGTGAACTATATCTTTATGTAAAATCAAGGATGCCATGGCTTGCTTCGAGGTCCATCTCTCAATTGTTCTCCCTAATAGACTTTGTCTCCTCACCCCCTTTACCTGCTCATGTCCCTTTGCATCATTACCTCCCTCAAGCTCATCATTCTATTTACTGCCTTCTTTATAAACGTTTACTCCAATTGAATGCAAGGGGTTAAAAGACCTCTAATAATCCGTGTCTCTCTCAACGTCAGTGGGCTCAAAGGTGGTCCACGGTGCTCATACCAACAATATTTATTCATTTATATGCTTAATTTATTAGAAACAAGGATGGTAAAAAGAGTGGAAAAAAATTTAGGTTAGGTTAGAAACTTAAATAAGGAAACCCATTAACCCATTTTAGGTGATCTAACCTCTTTCTACAAACCCAATTCAGGCACCTTGGGACAAAAATTGAGGGCCGGGTTCTTTTCTCTAATTTATTCTCGATGTACGGGGAACAGTTCAACCAGCCACCACTATAATGCAAAAAGGTTTAAACAAATGACAAACATATAGTTAGAGTGTGTGTGTGTGTGTGTGTGTGTGTGTAAGGCTTTTATAATCATATATACTTGATTTTAAAAAGTAAGAATCAGCTAATCAAATTCATTTTTTGCATTTGAATTAAATAGGAGAGAGAATTTGTTTTAAGAAAGAGAATGCAAACGATGAATTTGATTGGTTGATCCTTACTTTTTAAAATCAAGTATACCTGATTATATAAATATAAACTAAATAATTTTCATTAATAATAAAGAGTATATATTAAGTGTCATACCTGAAACACCTAAATAAATCCATAAATGTTAATGGTATGTGGTTGTTGAAGCCACTCTTTAGTAATCACCGTATAGAGGTTATGAAAAAGCATACTGTAGAAGAATGTACCCTAGAGAAACTATTGAAACCCTTTTAAATACTTTATGATGATCTACATGTAGGCTTCCATTGGGGTTCACTCATTGTGCCCCATCAATAGCTTGTTGGCGATGACTACAGGAGCTAGCTTGAAGACATCCTTTGCATCTAGATCCTCTCGTACCTTGAGTAAACTGTTTACTTAGGCATAGGTGGTGATTGAATTCTAAAAATTTGCACCATTGGACTATATAAGCCATAACTCCATGCCATAATGCGACTTGGGTTGACATGCCTAAATCGAAGTCCTGTCACTAATAACAACTCCTGCTTCCCAAACCTATATAGGCGCCCCCTAATTTTAAACCACATCTCATCACTTCAGGCACTAAGAAAAATCACCTCTCTAGCTAGAACATCTGGAATTAGACTGGTACTAAGAATATGTTGTTGAGGAATCCATAAAAACTATTCGAACGGGCATGCCATGAACTTGTCCCACACTTGATACCGCATCAAAGCCTCTTATATTTTAATAAGGAGGTGGAGGGTGGTATGTGTACTTGCCTTCATTCCTTCGAGGACTAACTGCCTATAAATAAATTCCCACGATTGATCATCCATTGTATGAAAGAAAAACAGCAAGCAAATTAGGATTTAATAAGAAATCGGGTTTAATAGCCTAAATAAGTAACTGAGTTTAATGGTCTCATTAAACTCGATTGTTTTACCAATTGGGTTTAATTATGCCATTAAACCCGGTTACTGATGAGGATGATTGTTTTTCTTCTACATTAGCGATCGAGTTTAATGGCTTCATCAAAACAGTTTGGTGAATCAACCGGATTTAATGAGGCCATTAAATTTGGTTCCAATATGGAAGATGACTATTCGTCATCTTCATCATCGATCGGGTTTAATGGTCTCATTAAACCCGGTTTCGTGTGGCAACTAGGATTAATAGGTTAATGGCCTTATTAATCCCAATTGCTGCACAAAACCGGGTTTAGTGAGACCATTAAATCTGATTGGCATCACTGCAATCTCACCATAATCCTAATTTCTAAACCTATTTCACAGGAAATTAACCAAATCTAACTCTAATCATCAAACCTAATAACCAAAACACAAAATAAACTCAAAAATTCACAAAACAACTCAAAAATCTACAAAATGCCCAAAGATCTCATAAGGACAATATACCTTCGAATGGAGGACAATGGCGACATCGGTGGTGGTCAGCGAAGCAAGCCAAAGGTCGACGAAGGCAAGCAAACAATCGTTTTGTAAGATAGGCAACTGAGTTTAATTGGGTTGAAAGTGAGGCAATTGGGTTTCATTAGCTTTTTATTGGTTAGGGTAGTTTGGTAATCATCCATTTTGGATTTTTTTTTTGAATTTTAAATGATAATTAAGGGCATATGGGTAAATTTGTAGTAGGGATAATTTGGTAAAGTTGGGTATATATTGCAATTAGTTTGTTTGATGGGCTGAAATCGTAATCTTTTGTGGGATGGGCTAAGAATGAATATTACTTTTCAAAGGTGGCTATTTGTAATTCCCGCCGATATATATTCTCAATTCTTGAAAGCACATTAGAAGCCAAAAGTAAAAAAGTTTAACAGATGCACTGTAACATGAGATCAACATGAGATCATCATTATGATTGTATTTGAAGGAAAACTATAAATTAATAAAATATCCATCAAACATTGACACAAAATTATGGACTGGTTTGACCAGTCCAATTTTCTTCCAGCAAATTATTCAGAATTTAAATGATCAAGAACGTAATTTTTGCACGAAAAACGTCGTCAAACGACAGTATAAATAGAACTAGTTGTTCGGTGAAGTTCAACACTTACACAATTGAAGCTCGATTCCATGGATTACTCCACCATAGCAATTATATTAAGCTTTGCATACTCACTTCTTCTCCTTGCAATTCCTTTGTTTTACAGCTTCTTTAAAACCAAGTTACTAATTAGCAATGAAAAAGCCAAGAAATGTCCACTCCCTCCAGGTCCAAAACCTTGGCCAATTGTTGGGAACCTCCCAGACATGCTCAAAAACAAGCCGACTTTCAGATGGATACATAACCTCATGAACGAGATGAACACACAAATCGCTTGTATCCGTCTTGGAAATGTTCATGTTATCCCTGTAACGTGTCCTGAGATCGGCCGAGAGTTTCTGAGAAAACAGGATGCTGTTTTCATTTCTAGGCCAGTCAGCGTGTCCACAGAGATGACTTCAAAAGGGTACTTAACAACTGTCCTTGTACCCTTTGGAGAACAATGGAAGAAAATGAGGAGAATTCTCTCCACAGAAGTGGTTTCTCCAGCAAAGCATCGGTGGTTTCATGCCCAGAGAATTGAAGAGGCGGATCATCTCGTTCGTTACGTGTACAAACAAAAGGATCGAAGTGGTGGGCTGGTGAACGTGAGAGTGGCAGCTCGGCAATATTGCGGGAATGTGATAAGGAAAATGGTGTTTAATAAGAGGTTTTTTGGGAACGGAATGGAGGATGGAGGGCCCGGTTTGGAGGAAGAAGAGCATGTTGATGCAATATTCAAAGTGCTTCACCATATATATGCGTTTTGCATTTCTGATTATGTGCCATGTTTGAGGGGAGTGGTTGATTTGGATGGTCATGAGAAAGTGATGAAAGAGAATACTGGGATTATAGACAAGTATCATGATCCCATTATTGAAGAAAGGATTCAACAATGGAGGGATGGTTTGAAAAATGAAGTTGAGGATTTGCTTGATGTTTTCATCACTTTGAAAGACGAAGATGGCAACTCATTATTATCAGCTGACGAGATCAAAGCACAAATTATAGTAATCCAAACTTTCTTTATAAACTTGAGCATTTCATTTTAATAAAGGAAAATATGTTTTCTAAGACGGTCATCATGCAATTGACATAATTAGTTTTTTCATCCATGCTGAAAAATGAAATAGAGGCTTCATATCATTTTTAAATTTGAGTATATATAAAGAGGACTATGCTTGAGTTTGGCCCGACTTAGCTTCGAAAAACATTTCTATAAGTCACCATTTAAACTTTATTGTAAATATTATAACAAAATTCGAATAAAATAATTTTAATATATGCAGAATTTAGTACAATATAGGTGTATATAAAAGCATAATATGATGTTAGTAGATATGTTTTATTGGGTGTATGCATGTTCATACTATTAAAGATTTTTTTACTTTTATGTATGTCATCTTTAAATATGATTGGTGCACCTAGGTATAGTTACATCCATGCACTAAATGGTTTCATATCTGCATGTGTTATTATTATACACAATCCTTTAGTAAGATTGATTGAACATTTTTTTTTTTTTATCCTAAAAGGTTAAGGATTCAAATCCCACATTTATCCAAAAACACATGGTGTAGGTAATTTTCTTTGAATTTAATCCCCATATATATATATATATGTTTTAAATGAGCTTAATTTATATTTCTCATAGTTATTTTAATTTTTTATGCTCTTAATCTGTAGGAAATAATGATGGCAACAGTGGATAATCCATCCAACGCATTAGAATGGGCACTTGCAGAGATGATAAACCAACCTAACACACTCCAAAAAGCTATTGAAGAGCTAGACAGAGTAGTTGGAAAGGAAAGGCTAGTCGAAGAATCAGACTTTACTCAACTCAACTATATAAAGGCTTGTGTAAGAGAAGCGTTCAGACTCCACCCAATGGCACCATTCAATGTTCCTCATGTCTCTCTCTCTGACACCATAGTGGCCAACTATTTCATCCCAAAGGGCAGCCATGTGTTGCTTAGTCGACGAGGGCTTGGGCGAAACCCTAATGTTTGGCCAGATGAGCCACTCAAGTTCAAGCCAGAGCGACACCTAAATGATGATGGGTCTGAGGTGGTGTTAACTGAGCCAAATTTGAGGTTCATATCGTTCAGCACAGGAAGGAGAGGGTGCAGTGGAGTTACACTTGGGACTTCAATGTCTGTGATGCTTTTTGCTAGACTTCTTCAGGGTTTTATTTGGACTGTGCCACCAAATCAATCCAAAATTGACCTTTTTGAAGCAAAAGAAACCTTAGCTTTGGCTAAACCACTAGTTGCTATTGCAAAACCAAGGTTGGTTGAAAAAGTGTACCCAGCTTAATTAGACCTAAGGTGTCAATTTATAATGTATAACTATAAGCTATGAATAATAGTAGATTGTATGTCATGAAACAACATTCACAATCTATCTTCTTTAACTTGTTCGCCTAGTAATTGATCGTTTCTAGCTCAATAAAATGTTATTTATGATCAACTTTTATGTATTACACACTGTGCTAACTCAATTACCTGTTAAGAAGTCAATGATGTCATGGCACTTAGATGTTAATTTACATTGGCGCAATTAATCTCTCATGTTTGGAAGTTTCATGCCTTTTAGTTGTAAGTTACTGTAGTGAGGTGTAATTTGTAACTCACATTTTGGGCTTGGTGGTAAGTTAATGAGTTTTAGTTTGTCACTATATATTAACGAAATAAAAAATTTGAAAGTGGTAAAGAATTTTTGAGGTCGTTTGTTTTTTCTACGTATGACTTAATGGTTGTTGCGCAAAATTTTAATACTCGCAAGTGCACGAGTCTATTATAGAATAGATTATGCAAGTACAAGGTCGATTGTATAAAGATTGATGAACTACTAATTTAATTCCAAATTAATTCAATTCTAATCCAGTTGATAAAATTTGGAAACTCAGCATTAACTAAAGCTAACAAATAAAATCGATCATTATTAATTTAACCCTTGAAATTGAAAATAATAGCAAACAACCTTGGTTTTGAAAGTAATAGTCAAAATAGCCCAACCATTAAATAAAATAGTTAATGTGTTAATGAAGTAACATATTTGTTAGTTTTGAGGGTAAAAGCATCATTTGGCCTTGATGATATACGGATAATTGAAAAACATTTGTTAGAATTTTAATTAAACAAAAAAGGCAATAAAAAAAAAAACTAAAAAATTATATCTTCAATTCAATTCTCATTTATCCAAACACAATTTTTTTTTTTTCATGAATCCATCTTGATCCACCTCAATCTCTAACCCAAATAAAAAATGGATACTTAAAAGGAATGCTTATGCCCATCTTTTTAATAAGGTAATCCATCAATAGCAACTCTTAGATATTCCTTAATAACCACCATTACAACTAATCTAATGGTTACTATTGATAGATAATCTTACTAAATCAGTAACTTATCAAAACTCATACATGCTATTCAAGTACTTTTAAAATTACTAAGGTAAGAAAAATAATATTGTTTTCTTACACAAAAATTATACATTAATATATCAAAAGTCAAAATATTATTCTTTATTTATATTTCATATTATTTTTGTCCTTAGAAGTATACATATTAATACGATCTTACATTTATGATATCAAATGAAAAAATGTATTGAATACGTGTAAATCAACAGCATCTATTGATAATTTCTTTACTCCTCTGTCTCACTATCTTTTATTGTCAATGAAAACGTTGCCAGTATAATGTAAGTAAGATTATTATTATTATTATTATTATTATTATTTTTTGTTGCATGTATCAATATATTTTTTCTTTTTGTTGCATGCATGTTTCATTTTGTTTTTTTCTCATTTGCTTTATATTAATCGTGTAGTTATGTATTCTTTTAGACTTTTTCACGAAATTTTATTTTTTCGGACATTAGAAATGCATTGTACTTTCCAAGCAATAAGATCGATTTGCTAGTACCACTCCTTATATTGGTATGATTAAATTTCATTGTCTCATGTGTTTCATTTTTTCCTCATTTTTTTTAATGCTTGGTCATTTAGTTACCTAACATTCCATAAATCCACTGTATTTTCAGGTAATATTGGAAGATGAAGAAATTGCCACGATATAGAGATGATTTCAAACCATATTCAGTCCTAATTTCGAATTCAATTTGCAAAATTAAAGGCAGATTAAAGTGATTGAAATTATCTGTTTACACCATAATTCCCTAATTTTTAAAAAAATAATTTTAATATTCTTATTCACATCCTCACCTCAGTTTAAAGAAATAATAATTTCAGATTCCTCTAATCCTAACTATGACCACTACTTACAACTAGTGTAAACAGGTTGGCCTGGTTCATGCGGGTGTAGTTAATACAAACAAATTAAACACAGATGATACTCTGTTGTCAGCAGTCATAATCAGAAACAAGTTTGGCGACGGACCTGAAAGTCGGTTGATAAAAGAAAGAAGAGTTCTGGTACTGTTGGAAAAAGAAAACACATGCTTGGGCGGCTCACTAAACTAGAAAGAAATGGACGTCTTGAGCCATTACAAGTGATGTTACATCGATGGCTAGTTTTGTCCATTTTCGCTGATGATTTATTTATTTATTTATTTTCGTTTTTAATAATCCGACACCATGACGTAGTTGGGTGGTTTATTCCAAACATATTGTATGTATTTTTTTGTTTATATATATATATTTTTATTTAAATATTGCATGTATAATAATTTTATTTCATGTGAAATTTTACTTTTAGTTTTTCACATTTTGCTATTTTTCTTTAATCATAATCTTAATTGCATAGTATATTACTAAAGTTTACTATCTTTTAGTGTTTTTCCTAATGTACTTTTAAATTTTAAGTGTTATAGTAATTATAATTGTCAAAATGCAGATTACCTTTATTTAAAGAAAAATTATCGATGCTATAATTTGATTATTCTATAATTCATAATTGATAAAATTAATCATTCAAATATTTGATTTTCCATGTTATGTTTCTTTCATATTTTCTTTTATCATTTTACTCTTTTTTTTTAAACATATTTATTTATAATATAAATTTTGGGGGACAAGGCTTATTATCTTTTATCTAAGTAGGTATACTTATATTTTTCAATTTATGAAATATGTTTATGTTATGATTTATGCCCTAAGAGCTTGTAATTTGTAAACGTTTAAATAAAT